>LPNX010029209.1:185040-199692 GCA_001517045.1 Pseudotsuga menziesii | reverse complement strand
ATATATATATATATATATATATTATGAACTAGAACACTATGAAATTGAATATATTGTGCAATATGAAATTATATGAATATATGAATATGAAATTGCATAACTTTAAAATTATACCAATATTGTTAGCAATGGCATTTGATTCTCCCATCATAGGTTGATTTGGAACTTCTTCTCCTCTTGAAATTGCTCTTTTTTCCCTCTTTCTTTCTCTATATTTCTCTCTTATTTCTTCAGTGTTTCTTTGATTGCTAGTAGATAATTTACTTCGAAGCTTATTGCTTCCCATTGTGATTAAGATCAACAATTCAAACAATATATAAACACAACATAAAATGCTAAATTTGCATTAGAACACACAGATTGTTTCAAATAGGTTAGTCAATAGTGAAGCATAAAATTAGTAACATGTTTTATGTTTTATGTTTATATTGAATTTATTTAGGAATTTGGGTGGGAAATGAGGTTAGGAAGGTTTTTGGAATGACATTAATTCCATTAATGCCTAAGTTCATTCCTGGGCATTTTTGTATGATTTTTAACAAAAATAGGACCTCGATCGAGGGTTTCTGAATTACCTTGATCAAGGGTTTATTAGAACCTCGATTGAGGGTTTCATAAACCCTCAATCGAACTTCTGTTAAAACCTACATCGAGGCATTTGAATACCTTGATTGATCTCCAGACCTCAATCGAGGGCCTGAAAAATAGATAATTAGTCCTCTTACAGGAAAATCAACGTTTCTCTCTGTCTTATAGGGGTGTAAACCCTGCAATTCATGGCACATAACTGGGCAGAGTTCATACCAATAGATTCAACACTAAATCCTCTATGCATTGAGGTATCATGCATGTGTTTTGGCATTCATATGGGTTTTTTTTTTATTACTTCTAAAACTTACAGTTAGAAAACCTAACAATTACTTCGAAGCAACTCAATGAAAAATCCATAGGGTAAACAATACACATCCAAAAATTTCTTAAAAATGCACAACCCACACATTGACGTGTCCTCTTCAAAAGGGTATCTTTGGTTTTTCAATTTTTGAAAACAGGGAAAAAAATATGGGATGGACTCACATGTATAAAATGATGTTGAAATAAGATGTGGTCACTTTCGAAAAATAATAAATAATTGTATATAACGAAATAAATTAACAAAAAAATGCAGACCACGGCGTTTTTTGTGTATATCATGCTCATATATAAATACTTTCTTAAATTATTAATGTAATATTGAATTATTGGGGTGGGACACAAGCCACTTATTAACTTCTTCAAATTTTTAAGATCACATAGTTCATTATTCACACATTAAATGGCTTCGGAATATTTTAAAGAAAAATATCATTGGAAAGACAACATAATACTCTAATTTTTTTTTTTTTAGTACAAGTCGAACTTCACATGGCATATATGCATTTCAAGGGCTTCTATCTAGCACATGAGTAAAAAATCAGGTTTTCATCTCCAAATTTGGCCAAAGTGTTACCCACCTTCATGGAATCACTAAGTCAACAATTTTCTAATGAAATTATATTTTCGTTCCTTTTGCATATATAATTTCACAACCACAAGTATCTAAGATCAAGGAATACTATTCGAAAGAGAAAATAAGAGTGTCACTAGAAAATATTAAGTCATATTTATTTAACCGCCCTCGATAACTATGCTATATTTTTTATATTTAAAAAATGTGTTTGCATTTCTATTGATGTTGATGATTTGAGACACCATGTGTCTATAGTGATAATTATTTTTTTGATTTGCGGGATTTTAACATTCATTTTGCACCTTCATAATAGGTGTTGAAATAAAAAGTCTATTAAAAAATCCTTGAAAAAAAATGGATACCTAGGATATTTGGTAAAAATAGGGGTTTTCAAAATTAAAATAATGTATTGGGAGGGGGGTTCAACAAAAGGATCTTGGGAGGTATTTTTCAACATTTTTTGAAATTAGGGGTTTTCATTAATATCTCATGAATGAATGTTCTATGGTGCATGTTAACTAAGTGAATCCCTGATGTGTATGACTTCCAAAATAGCTACCAATGTTTTTTATGATATGTGGGTTTAGTCAAATATTGTTCAACAAAAAATAAAAGTCACTATTGAACTAACTCCTTCTACTTAGTGTTTGTAAGTAATCCTTCCAAATGCTCTCTTATTGGATGGTTTTGAAGGCTATAAATATGGATAATGAAGGTTTGGAATAATCAATTATAATAAGGGACACTAGGGTTATGCCCTGAAAGAACTGTTTATATTCCCAATGGCCAAAAAAATATAACTCATGTGCAAATACGTCCCACAAATTCCTCCCAACCAAAATCCTAAGTCTTGGCCATTGAAATACCTACCTCAATTGTGGATAAGGGATTTGGTCTCAAGTGGTTAAGTGTTGCCTCTATAAAGGTTTGATTAGTTTAGTGTAGAAAAATATATAAGTTGACATTGGATTTTTCATACTATGGAACCATGCCTTCTTATCTAGGTTTTGGCACACTTGGAAAGAATAGGATTTTAAAGAGCCGTAAAAGACAATAAATAATATTTAGTATGAAATTTGTCAAGCAGAATTATCTATACACTTTGTTTTATGACCTCGTGTGGAGGAATTAAACTAATTAAAATTAAGTTGTTGATTGAACGGTTTAATTTGAATTAAAATGTGTTACAAATGAGGTATTTTAGACTTCTCATTCCTTTTTATTCACTAATATTACATTACGGGTGCAAAAAGAAGGGCGTATTAAATTGTGGAAGAGTATTTAGGTCCCTTGGTTGTCTCCTTCATGTGATAAAACAATGTTTGTGATTGAAATACTTTGAAAAATAAATTTCAAAAAGAAATAGAAGAAATAGAAGAAATAGACAATTATAAGATATGTGAAATTATACAGGTTCTTACATCATATTTAACATTTAAAGTTTGATTGTCATTTGAAAATTATAAGTCCTAATGAAATGTGCAAATTAAGGTGTTTCACTAGCTCAATAATTTCTTTTTTATTCACCAAGATTTGTTATGCGCATTAGGTAAAGAACATACTAGGAGTTGGGAGGGATTTTATGTCCCTTGTTTGTATGCAAATTGAAATAATCTATATTTATTAAACAAGATAAGTGCAATAATAAAGTGGATAAATCAAACATGTTCATTACATTTTCCTAACTTATTGGTTCCTTTTAACTTTAGAAGCATTGAAAATAGTTGCCCTCTACTCTAATGATGGCTAAGAGGTGATTGAGAATAATGAATCCAATGATTAATAGCCTAGAGAAGAAAAAGGTGTAAAGTATGGTTTCCCCCTACTTAAACTAGGTTATCTAATTATTATTACAAAAAAAAGATATTATTGGTTGATTTGATGATTTTTTAGAATTACTGGGTAATTGTGTGAACTCGATTTTGGAAGGAAAGAAAACTAGAAAGAAAAATATAATTTCACTATGTGGAACATCTTAATACATAGTTGAGCAACTGCATAGGATATAGGCTATAACAATTATGCATTATTCTAACATTAATTTCAAAATATAAATATTGAGAAATGGCATGCATGTTCAAAATAAAATCATCCAACAATAGATCAACATATAGGTTGGGTGCCACATGACTTGACAAAAATAAAATGTTTGAATTCCAACCTACGAAAACCAATTATTAAGTATAATATAAATAAGGTACAATCCTACAACAACCCCTAAGTTAACAACAAGAAAAAGGAAAACCTAAAGATAGTATTTGAATTGAAAACACAAAGTTAGGTTGGATATTATGTTGTAAAAAAATGACTCAGTGGTGATCAAATTCCTATCTACTTTCAAGTTGTGAAAAAAGGAAATACAAAAAATGATGATTAATATGACAATTACTTACCTCTAAAAACCAAGACATGAAGAAAAATAAAACATATGATCTAATAATAAAAAATTAAATCCTTTTATAAATAACATTTAAACAAACAAATAGAGGGAACCTTCAACTTTATTGCAAATGTCTAATGGAAGGAGTAAATAAAATGATATCACATTGAGGAATGATATCGATAGATGGAAGCCAACACTCCCTTTGAGAAGGGTCTTTTAACTCTCCAAAATGCTCTCGAACAAATTTAGGGATACTGAAAAAAATGCTTACTTCCTAAAAGCGGTCAATCTAACATGAAGAGCAATAGATAGTACATGGAGATGATGAATTCCAATCCAAAATTTCTACAACATAAACCTATGGATTTTTTCTTATGAAATGAATTTCCATGGCTTCATTTTATATGCAAAATTAAGGTCATCAAAGAATTGGTTGCAAATATGAAATCTTTAGTCTTGAAGTAGATCCAAAGTATAGGAATGTGACTCATTAAGGTCAAAGTTCTTCGCAGGTGAGATTAATTCAGGCTCTTTGGCATAGGGGTGAAAACTTGAAGTTGGGTAACACTTCTGTGAGAATCGGGTGCCAAACCAACATAGCGGGATTTATTCGGCCAAATAGATGTATTTATTCAGCCGAATAATTAAGTTATTCAACCGAATATTTATAGTTTTTTGTCCGAATAACTAATCCTTTATTCGGCCAAATAAACTTTAACGGTAACCGTTTAATTTGACGGAACAGATTGTCGACTGGTAATTTTTTTCAACAATTCAATAATTATTTGGCCGAATAATTATTCGGCCAAATAGTTATTCGGCCGAATAGTTATTCAGCGAAACAATTACTCGTCCGAACAACTATTCGGTCGAATAGTTGTTCGGTCGAATAACTATTCGGCCGAATAATTAGTCGGCCAAATAATTCTTCGGCCAAATAATTTTTTATTATATAAGCTCAGTTGCGGGCTCATTTTAGTTGTTTGGATTGCAGTGAGTTGTCATTGTCCGGCCACGCGTCGCCCCTCTCGTCGCCCCACTCATCTCTTTTCACCACCCATCTTGCCAACTGTATCATCCCTATCCACGTCACCCAACTATCTGACATGTGTATCCGCCATCCTGGCACCTTGCATCGTGGAGTTCTGTTCGGTGTTTAGGTCTATTCGGTGTGGAGGGCGTGGAGGTCTATTCGACATGGAGGTCATGGAGGTCTGTCTGGTGTGGAGATATTTCCATTGAGGTGTACATTGTCTTCTCCTGGTGTGGTGTTTTTGTGCTGGCTTTTGGTTTTGAGGTAAGTCATTTAAACTATTACATTATTATTATTAAGGGAATGTATAAATTGTTATGTGCTTGTTTCATGAATATCATGTTAGTAATGACATAATTACGATGGTAGTGAGCACAGAGTTGAACAGCTCTGCCCAATTGGGAAGAGTTGAGCTCTGCCAATTTGGACAATTTACCTATTTTAAATGATTTTATCTAAACAAACGTTAACATAAAAGTTGAAATCTGTTAATTTTTTTTCTGTTAATATATTTGTTGATTAGCTTATATTTATTCTAATTTATAGTCAAATATGTACAAATGGACAGAGCTGGTCTACTCTGTTCATTTGGACAGAGTTGATTGGCTCTGTCCATACAGATAGAGTTGAACAGCTTTGTCTAGACGGATAGAGCTGATCAACTCTGTCCATATGGACAGAGCTGATCAAGTCCCTATGTAAACAATTTATATGACAGTTGAAAGCAATATATATATGACAGTTGAACAGCTCTGTCCATTTGGACAGAGTTGAACAACTCTGCCCATTTGGACAGCTCTACTTATTTTATATAGTTTTAATTAAACAAAATTCAATATAAAAATTTAAATCTTTTAATGTTTTTTTTGTTTCTAAATTTTTTAATTAGCTTATTTTTATTCCCAATGTACATGAAATTTTATAGAATATTTAGATAGCTTTGTTTAAAAAAAGTCCATAACTTTTTAATTAGCTTATTTTTATTTCCTATGTACATGAAAATTTATAGAATATTTAGAGAATTCTTTCCAAAAACATCCATGGTTATGTAGGCTTAAATAATTCCACTAGAATGTAGCATATTTAAATGATATTTAAGACATATAGACATTTAAGACTATATAGGTTGTAGCTCTGTTCAAATGGACAGTTCTGTCCAAACAGACAGTTTTGATCAGCTCTGCACAAATAGACAAAGCTGATTTGCTCTATCCATTTGGACAGAGTTGATGAGCTCTGTCCATATGGACAGAGTTGAACAGCTATGTCCAAATGGACAGATTTGATCAAGTCCCTAAGTAAAGAATTTATTTTTCTATGTTTTTTTGTTGGTAGGGAACATGATTTCGAAACCTTTTCATTTTACTACCCTCTGTTACAACTTCAGTTGTAGTGAAATAACTATATAGTTTTGTTCTTAACCTCTACTATTTGCTCTAGTCCATACAACTAATAGCCGAAGTATAAGTCCCATGGCATGTTATAAGTATCTTAGTCCATGATGCATTGCATTAAGTAACATTGCCATTTCATGCTTTTCTGAAACATAGAGAGGAAAGGTTAGATAGATAAAGGCAAGTTTATGTGTATGTAGTCAGTCTCTAGATGCTTTCCTTAGTCCAAGTTAAAATCTATATGTCCTTTCCAGTTGATGTGATAAATCCACGAAATCACAACAGCTGATTGGTAGCGGTTAGTTGATTAACTGTCCTTACTCTTCATTGCTTTATACAACTAGAGGCACTAGGATATATAATTCATTCTAAACACTCTAGAGCCTAGAAGAAGGGAAGTGGAAGTATTTAAAGATGATGAATGAAGAGAACGCAATAAATAATCTAGAAATACTTCCTCGCTATGAGATTCAGGGATGAGCTAGCTGATTCACCTATGATTTAAGATCAGTTAAAGAAAAAGAAGCTCTATCTATATTTAATAGTGATGCTCTCACTAACAAGTCTATAATGACTAGGTAGCTAGTAGCCAGTAGTAGTGTCTTTCCTTAGAGTAGGTAAGTACTTGTACTTGCCTTAGACTATATTTTATACTTAGAAAAACATGGTTCGTGCACATGTAGTTAAAGGACTATTAAGTAATATTAGTGATATCTAGGTCTTTATTGGCATATTATTTTTTATAGTTGCTAGGTCTTTGAAGTTGATTAATTAACATGTAGAAGGTTAGGACCTTAGTGATTGACACATTATGGCTCTCAAACTTTAGGCCTGGATATTTAGGCCTGACACACTATCTCTTTGCATTTTTCAACTTTACTTGCAAAATTGTTTAATGGAGCAACATGTTTGGCTTCAAATTACTCTATGTTTCAACTTTTGGCCTCTCAACCAAAACATGTTCATGGCATGTGTTGGGGTCAAAATGTTATACAACGTGTGTAGCAACCACCATATACCATTTTATTTAGTGGATTTAGGGATCTTTCTTATCACGAAGAAGCTTCATTGTCTTTATATATGTTATTTGTTCATACCACCTTTGCATTTTCTATTTATATTACATTGAAAGCTTAATTTTAATAGTAGCTAAATCTTTGAAGTTGATTAATTAACATATAGAAATTGATATTTGTGTAAACTTGTAGATATCATATCCAATGGAAAGAGAGCCACCTTTGAGATAGAATCATAGGAGGTCATCACATTCTTCGGGAAATGGTGTCCAAAATGAAAATCAAAGATTATCAACTTCACCTCGAGACTCAAACCTATTGTATAGTTCACATTCATCTGATCATCAACATAGTGATAGTGGTAGAGATGATTCCCCTTTATCATCTATGGGTGAATATGGATCTCAACCTTCTATACGGGAGACAAGTGTGGAAGTAGAGCAAGGTTTGCAAGAGGCTCGTCATCATACACAGCATGGAGAAGGTTGAGCAAGGACGCAATATTTCCAGCTAGCTGAGGGTTGTACGCCCATTACGACCTATCCATCAGATTTACCTGATGAGATTCCATGGGAAAGTGGGATTCAACAAACAACTATTGAAAGTTGTAGGGCTCACAATGACAAGCTGCAAAATGATCTTTATAGTTTGGATCTCGCTCCATAGAACAAAACAAGTATAGAGATGGTTTTGTTATCTTTACAAAAATTCATTGAGGTATATGAGGATCTTGTACTAACAACAGATGGTTTTGTTGCCTTGACGCAAAGAATAAAGGCAGAAGTAATGGGTCCAGATAAGTGGGCTGTTGTGAAGGAAAGGGTGACTAAAGAACATGCCAACTCAATGTTCAACTTCAAAGAGGGCCTAAAGCAGAAAGCATTGAAAGTGAAATATTTTAAGCACCCTGAACTTGTATATTTTTTATCTGATCGGTTTCTTGTGGCCTATGGTCGGTTTCCATGGAATGATGAGGTTCCTAATTATTTTGCTAGATTTTTTTATGCTAAATGTTTTTTAGGAATGAAGCCAGACTATATTGATATTCATTCTAAGTTTTATGGAGTTGGAAAGGGGACGATATATAATCGAAAAGGTGCCCTTAGAGATCCTAGTACTCTTTGACCTCCACCTCTGATATCTCATCCACCTAGGCTTGTGACTTACAAATCAGATATGGAGGCCACATCACAAGTTGGGACAACTGCAAGGCACAATGTTGCCGAAGGTTTGACTTCCTCTTTTGTAGGAGTTGATGTTGGATTGAGTCAAGAGAAGGCTCGTGCCACTATTCGACAAAATTGTGTATACAAAACAGATGATGAGTTAGATTGTATGGGCATTGAAGATTTAAAGGCCTATGTGAAGCTTTGTCATAATATAGCTTTGGATAGAATATCTAATGACACCTCAAGCTTAGGAGAGGTTTGTGTACTTTCAATTCATTTTTTTTTTATTCATTATGAATTAAACTTTTGGTTACATTATATCTATGTATGATAAATTATTTTTTGATGTATAGTAATAAATACATTACATAAATGTTTATTGTTTTTAGTTTTCCCGATTGTTAAATGATCATAATTTTAGAGTCTCCACTAGTTCAAATGATGGAAATGTAGAAGAGCATATTGGAGAGGTATATTTAAAATTTACACCTTTATATTTATGTTTGAAAGATATATATATATATTTTTTTAAATTTAACTATGTATCTTATTGTTAATTTGAGTTATTTATGTATGTTTCATTAGATTCGAACTTTTTAGATGATTTTCCATCTATTGTGAGCTAATGTTTTATTTTTTTTGTTTTTTAAGTTAATTGCTAAGCTTAATATTTTTTACCTTTACTATGAATTATTTATTAACAAAATTTAAATTTAAAGGGAAGAGAACATATTGAAATTGGAGGTGAAGATATAGGTTCTTTGATGGATGTGGATATTGGCACCGAGGTAATTTTGTTCATAATTGAATTGTTTTTTGATATATATTTTTAAATAGTTTAAATAATGTTTGACATTTATAAATTGCTTTTATATATGTTGAAGCTTGGGTCTCTTCGATCTTTTCGAGGCAAAGAAAAGACTCCATTAGACGATAGTGTTCGAATTGTAAGTTTAATATTTATTTTTTTTAATATCGTTTAAAATATTCTAAATAATTTGTAAGATTTATAATTTTTTTTTATATATGTTCTAGCTTGGGTCTACTCCACCTTTTAGAGGCAAAGAGAAGACTTTGTTCGATGATAGAGAATTGGAGGTAATTTTGTTGATAATTGAATTGTTCTTCGATATATTAGTTTTATGTTTTAATGTTTTGATTTTCGTTTAAAGTTTTTTAAATAGTTTATGTTATTCATAATCCATTTTTATACATGTTGGAGATTGTTACGAGTTCAAGGGAAGACCCTGGTCAAGGATAGTGGTGGACTTCTATTTAGAGAATTATTTTCATTGTTTTTTTTTATGTAGATATATACGTTGTAGTTCACTTGGACATTGAGGAGCTTAATTTCTGGATTATATACATGTACTTTGAACTCACATGTACATAATTTTTGGATTATATACATGTATATTGAACTCACATGTACATGATTTTTTTTTGGATTATATACATGTATATGTAAAGGTTAGGAATGTTAAGAAGTTTTGACACGTGTAAATATATGAATGTATGTAATTTATTAAATTAATGTTTCTTATTGAGAAGTTGAGAGTGATAGATAACTACTTATACTATGAAACGAGAACTCGACACAGTTCTCGTTTTTCTCTCTCCTAATTTTAGTAGCTATTTTTACCCCCGTTTCAAAAATGGTTGATGCCAGTATCACACATTTTCATTTTCAGACATTTTTTGGGGCCTTTGAATTATCTTTGTTGTAAAATATTTTTAATTTCTATTTTCAAGTGTGTTTTTTGAAATTTAACAAAATAACATACATTTTTAAGCAATTTATAATGAAAAACATATACATTTTACGATTTTTTCTATAAAATAAGACATTTTTATGTACAAAATAAGGCATTTTTATTGACAAAATTGTAAATAATTCCAGAAAATAAAGACATTTAAAACCATTTTCAATGAATCTTCAGAGAAGTTTTCTCTAAAAATGATCATATTTCATATTAGTTATCGAAAAGTGACGACTCACATAAAGTCAAGAAAAAATATACAAATTATTTGTAAAAAACATATTAAAAACATTATATTTAGAAATTTTATTTCTAAAATAAAGTCTGAAAGTCAAAACATTACTAATATATCTGATCAAAAAATTGTCAAAAATTGTCAAAATTAACATTTTCTTCAAAACATGAAACTATTCAACAATATCATGCATGCCAAATTCTTCATCGACATTGGAATTTTCTGGAGCTTGAATTTCCTCAGGGACATCAATGTCCTCTTCCATTGGGTCTTCTATGTCTGCAAGATCCCCAAAGTGCTCCTTTCCAAACACCCCTCCTAACGGGGGTTGGGGCTCTTTTGACATCTTTGCCAAAAGTGTTTCACTAAACTCTCCTTTCTTCAAACCAACTTCTTGCAGTTCATCTGGAAGAACTTAAATAGCCTTAATTCTTTGTTTTATGTAATTGCATTGGAGTGGATCATTATCAATCGATATGGAGTTTCTTCCTTTCTGTAAGGAGCATGCTATTGTTGTACCTAATCACCAAAAACAAAATTAAAGTTAATTGAAATAGCATAAAGAAGCATACTTTAAAACATTAAAATAATGAAGGATAAAACATACAATAAAATTTGATATATTATTTCATATGTAATATGAGAAATTTTACTTGAACCCGAGAACAAATCTAAGACCCAATCTCCTTCTCTTGAAAATTTATCTATGAGATAATTAATTAATGCTTGTGGCTTTTGATAAATGTTTACAGTCACTCCTTTCAAATCCCTTTCTTCATATGTTAATTTTTTTACCACGGCATTATAACTCAATATCTGACTATGTTTTCCTCCTCTCTTTTCATTGATTAAAAGAGGTTCATAAGCATCTTCCTGTGTCCAAGTTGCAACATGTATGCTTTCAGCATCACTCAGGAATGGATCCCTGCCTGAGCTACAAACATTAGGCTTTTTCCTGTAACAAAAATATAAAACAATTAATTAACTTATCAATAAATATAATTGATTTATAAATTCAATAAATTGATAATATAGTGCAAACATATTACCTATAAAGTTGCTTCCTTGTTTTTTCTTTACCGTTGAAGGATGTTAACAACCCCCTAATTGTGTGTCATATTGGAAACCAACAAATCTCCATAGTGGTGATGTTGTGACATTTAGAAATACCGAAACCACTTTATTGAATGATTGGTAAGTATAAGGCTCACAATCATAAGTAGTATTTCAGATATTGTATCCATGAGGGATATCTGCAATCACTAGTGCGTACTCCTTTTTAGGAACAAGATTTGCAATGTCTACACAGTCACCTAAAATGACTCTATATTTCACAGTGTCAAGCCCATTCCAAATATAATCATCAAGTGTATCATCAAGTTCAACATTTGCAAGACATTGTCTCCTTTGTCGTTCCATTTTGGCTCTTTGGATATGGATTTTGAAGGACTCTGGTACTCCAGCTCCACCCCTCTTTGGCATCTTCAAATGAAAATGATCTCTATAAGTAATAAAATAGAAATGAATTGAATTAGAAAATAAATAAAATAGGATGTATCATAGATCAACATACCTTCTTGAATGCAACAAAAAATTGTTGTAAACTTTCTATCGAGCTTGAGTCTGGATAGTTGCATTTGACATCATCCCAACTCTTCTCACTCAACATTTTAACCATCTCCTCTTGTATTTTCATGTAGACCTTGGGACTAGACAATGAAACAATAAATGATGTTTACAATCATATATAATAATATAACAGAATACCTAGAACATAACAAAAATGTTAAACTTAAAAAAAATGCTCAACTTACTTCTCAAGTTCGCTACACATTTCCTCCGTGGATAATTCACCTGACTTTACCCGTGATAGTATTGTAGCTATTAATGTTTCATCCTTCACACCTTGCATTGTTCTCCAAGGTGTAATAGTCATGTCTTCTAGCAGATTCTTGACGTCAGGATGTGCCTTACCACTGCTCCATGGAACAACTCTACCTTTTTTCACTTTTTGGTTTTTTATGCCAATATTCTCCCACAAGCTAAATATGTCATCAATCAAATCCCATGTTTTCCCAACTCTGAATGCCAACTGGAAATAGGCATCTATAGCCCTGAATGCATCACTTCCTATGGAAATTTTTGGTAGAATAATATCATCTTTAATAGGGAGACCTATTTCCATACAACATTGTCTCTGAAAACTTGCATCAACTCTATATTTTTCCCCAACACATATTTGCACAAATTCACTGTGTATAAATCTCACCCTTTGAACAAATGTCATTGTGAACCTATATTCATTATTTGTGTTATGATCCCATGCCAACAACTTTGCTTCAACATCTGTTAAACCAGCATAAATGATGCATTTAACTATTTCAAAAATAGGGTTATTGGGATATTCTTGCATCAACTCTCTTCTTGCCTCTGCAGAATGATTCCCTCCAAGAACATAATATTTGTAATGAAAACATCTTGTTTAATCAAATTCATCTCTAGTAGGAACAACTTCCTGGGCAACAAGGACTAGCTAGTCAACAACATGTGCATAGGGATTGTGCCTCATCAATGCTTTCAAGTTGTGAATATGAAAGTGATGTGGTTTTCTAATTCTAAAGTGATCTTTCCCTTCTGTGGGTTTATAAAGTTGATTCACATTCAACTCAAATGTATGTCCATTGTTAAGCAACTTATCCCTCCGCAATTGATCTCGAATGGCATTTTGTGTTGTCTTGATAATGCCATCCTCTAAATCAGCACCTGGAGTAATGATTTCCCTGCTGCCACCAGATTTTTCACTCTCAGATTCAGTAATAATGTTGGTTTCAGCACCAACAGATCTCCTCCTTTTTTGATTTGAAGGGGTTCCTCCTAAATCTACAATGCCTTCAACAGGAATCGAGGCACTATCAACCATATTTCTTTTACGATATTGTTTGCTACTCTTACTAGCAGGAGTAACAAGCTCATTTGCAACAATTTCATCATGTTCAGTTTGGCGAGATGAAGATTTAAATATAACCCTTCTAGGTACCTGATTTGATTGTCGGATGCTCTTTCCTCTTTCTGCTTGTACTTCTTCAGTTTGAACATTTAACACTTGTTTTTTCTTCCTTGCTTCTAGTCCCTTTTGAATATTGACAGTAATGACATCCATAGGATTGGCCTCTGTATAATAAATTCCATTCAACTTTTTTGAAATCGAAATGGAAAAATCCTGCAAAATAAAAACATTATCGTATTAAATCTATTACATTGTGATATCCAAGATATAACAAAACCAGTTTAAGAATAATATCAATATTCAAACTTACTCTCCCGCTTTCAATTTCATCCACGACCCCTTGACAAAAATCTGTGAAATTTTCTTGAACATTATATTTTGCAATCTTCAAAGCATATCGGATTTTTGCAAAGGTCTTGGCTTGTTTCACCTATGCATAAACAATATCTGTACCCGGCACTACACATATATCTCTCAGCAATCCCAATAGATTGTAATCTGCTTGAATATATGGATCTACAGAACAAAATAAGAGAATGCTTTCTGGTTTTCCTTGATTTTTTTCCTTCAGATGCCAATGATACTCTGTTCTGTCTTCTTCTGTTGCATGTTTCCATTCTCTAGAATTCTTCATTCTTAATTCTTCAAAGCTAAAAACTCTCTCTTGAGTCTCAACATTCTCAGATGCCTCAACTATTTTTTTCGATGCAATGATTGCCGCTCTTGATCCAGAAACATTTACAGATATCCGCCTTGATTCCATTGAACCTATATCCAAAATGTAGAATTTTAAAATAAATCAACAAAAATTTATAATCTAAACAAAATCAACATCAATATTCACTATAAACTGTATTTGAAAAACGTTTTAAGAAATTTAAAAATATTCAGATCTTCATAATCGTTGTTTTTTACGTTTTGAAATTTAAATCAAAAAATGTAAACCTACACCCTACCCCTCTAACGAGAATAATAATTAATTTTTAAATAACAATTACACCTACCCCTACCACATAAATATATAATAAAAATTTTAAAAAAGAAATTTAAAACTAACCTCCTACCCCCTAACCTCTTAGCAACATAATAAAATATAATAAAAAAAACCCTCCCACCTAGCAATATAATACATAAGATTTAAAAAAGGTTAAAACTAACCCCATAAA
>LPNX010029209.1:149794-184868 GCA_001517045.1 Pseudotsuga menziesii | reverse complement strand
AAATTTAATATGTTAATAAAAAAATATTGAAATATGAACAATTATTCCACATATTATAACCCTAAAATAATACATTATAATGCACTACAATGTAACCAACTTTTCCACATATTACATCCATTTATATCAGCGCATATTTAAAGTACTACTATATAAATTGGGTCCAACTATCACCACTTATAAAAATACTATTTTACATTGCTTTAGGAATAACTTCTTCATATATTACCACCGTAATATAACATATTATAATTAATTACATTGTGAGCAAGGTTTTTACCTATTACGTGCATATAAATGAATGGGATAAAATATAATCATATAACCGATTCACACAAAATGACACTTCTTGACACTACTCTCACTCTCAGTATTTCTTATTCCGTAAAACAATTTTTGTTTAACTAAAACGTTTAAAGCCAATGTTTAATTCGTCGAGTTAGCAATGTAAAGTAACCGAATGGTTTCCCGCATTAAATAAATATGTAACAACCAGCTGTGTTGGCCATGGCTAAAAGGAAAAGCGTTTCATGTTGAGGAATATACTTTCCAGTGAAAGGAAAACATTATAAAGAAAAGCTGATCTGCAAACTATAAACAAGAAGTTGGAAATAAAAATCGCAACTTCAATAAGGCGTCTTGAAAAAGTTGAAATGAAATTAACTTTTAAAAATGGTAATGCATCAATATATATAACCTAACCATCAATAATATAGCCACTAACTACTTTTCCACACACGGGTCCTATTTCTTGTCAATCGGTAGAGATTTTAAGATTCACGCAGTTATGGGAAAAATCCCGCAAAACTCGAAATTAAATCATAAATACAGTTATGGAACATTAAGTGATAGAAATCGACACACTGAATGCAGATCTGGAAATTAATTTGAAATTGCAGTCCTGGCAATGTTTAAGAAATGTGGGTCGATACATAGAGATCTATATTACACATAGGACACCCGATCACGCTTCTGGACGAGATTTATAATGTGAATAAATAAGAATATATGATGACGAGATTTGATAGAAGTTTTAATTTGGGAATAGACACTACGTGGTTCGACGATATACAGCTCAAATGCTGTGTTTTCATGACTTGAATTCAACGCCAGGATGAATGACATCTACTACTCGAATGCTACGTCTTCATGATTTGATTTCAACATCAGAATGAATGAGATCTAAATCTCTAATGCTGTGTCTTCGCGATTTGAAATTAAATGACAAAATGAATGAGATCTACAGCTCAATGCATTTTGAAACTATTCAATACTCAAACCCTAAACTTCACCGATTGAAAGGTTGAGTAAGACATTGCAACTATAGGTTAAGTTACCAAGATTTCGAATGGATTTGAAACGTTTTAATATAGAAAATAGATATCGCCCAACAGAATTTCGCCGAGTCTGTCATAATGGATTTTACATTTGAAGTCAGTACAATTGAAATGTTACAGAGAATTTATCGCTGAACGAAGTACAGGAAACACAAATTTCATTCTGATCAAACGCAAGTTAGAAGAGAAGTCAACTGAACAATTTCTTATCTTGTCTCCGCCGCTTGGGCACCAAAGGGCGCCCCTTACGGTGACCCTCAATGCCCGGCATCAAGGGCAGATGTGAGGGCCTCCCTTTGGCGCCCAAGCGGGGTGCCTGGGAGGAGGGGGAAGATGAGGGTTTTTTTTTAAATAAATTTAATTAATTTTTAATATTCTTTAGGGTGTGGGGAGGTGGGGTTGATGATAAAAAAAAATTTAGAACATGGGTGGAGGGTAAAAAAAAATAAGGAAAGGGGCATGGGTAGGTTTGGTAAAAAAAAAAATAGTTTCTATTTTAAACCCAAAACGAATATTCTTAGAATAAGGGGGAAGCCTTGTGGAATAAGGAGCAATCCTTGCCTCGATTAATAATACACGAATTAAAAAAAAACGTTTAAAAAAAATATAAAAGTAACTCGGAAAGTGGTAGAGCCTCCTCTGTTGAATGTGCTCGAAGTTCCTCTCTGCAATCTTCCCATTCTTCCTGAAAACCTTCGTGAATTGCTCCAAATACTAAACAATCATGTATTAATAAGATAGATTAGGTTTAATTTTACCATTCTTAAGAATGTTAAAAAAACAAAAATGTAAAAGAATAAAGCAATAAAACACATTACTAAATTAATAAAGCCATAAAACAATCATTACTAAATTAATAAAAAAATAAAATAATTACTAACCTTGCAAGTGTTACTAAATTGCTCTCAAATAGATGATGAATAATAGGAAATCTAAAATGTTTATTTAGTGTAGAGTAAGTTTAACATTATTTTTTTACCAATGTGGGATAAATAAATGATGAATAGTAGGAAATCTAAAATGTTTATTTAGCGTAGAGTAAGTTTAACATTACTTTTTTACCAATGTGGGATAAAAAAAGGAAAGTAGTTACAGCATTATTATTAAATTTATATAAGATAGGTTAAAATTAAATAACTACTAATATTATGAATGTTTAAATTTATATAAGATAGGTTAAAATTAAATAAGTACTAATATTATGAATGTTGGGTAAAAAAAATGAAAATAATCATTGTTTTGTTACAAATTGTGAATAAAAAATACTGTGAGAAATTTTATTAGTCTTAAATGTCTGGATAGAAATATGTAATTAGTTATTATATTATTTCAATTATTTTAATATCATATGAATGTGCGCTTTAATTTTGTAGGGAAATTTTGGAGGGATATTTTCGTTCTCATAGCTATAAGATTGTCGGTCGACAGTTGCGCCATTCTACTTTTTGGTGAGGACTGTGGTAAAATTTCTTTGCAGTTGTGTGATACAGAGTTTTCTATAATTCTATCTTTTAGTGAGAAGTCATGGACTCATCTGAAGAAAATTCCAATGTCAATGAAGAAATGTACAGTTCATCTAGCCAAGATACTGGCAGTGCAAGCAATGTCATAATCAAGCATGTTATTCGAGAACTTCCTAGTTATGAAGATTTTGAAGACACTAGTAAAGAAGAGAAAGAATGTGATGATGATGAAGAGGTTCCTCCAAGTGGGGATCTTAAATACAGCAAACAATATGATGACAATTTTCCTCCCAGCGAGGATTTTCAAGGCACCAATGATGCTTTACCTGAAAATGAGGATTTTCAAGGCACCAACGATGATTTTCCTTCAAGCAAAGATTTTCCTCCTAGCGAGGATTTTTGTGGGATTGATGATGATATTCATCCCAGTGAGGATTTTAATGGGACGGATGATGATTCTGGTGAGGAAGAAGACATCAATAATGGTGAAAATGATTTTCCTCAAAGCGAGGATTTCAATGGAAGAAATTATGACTTTCCTCCAAGCAAGGATTTGAATGTCATAGATGACGAGTTTCCTCCAAGCGAGGATTTCAATGGAACGAATGATGAGTTTCCTCGAAGTGAGGATTTCAATGGCACCGATGATGAGTTTCCTCCAAGCGAGGATTTCAATGGAACAGATGATGAGTTTCCTCCAAGCGAGGATTTCAATGGCATCGATGATGAGTTACCTCCAAGCGAGGATTTCAATGGAACAGATGATGAGTTTCCTCCAAGCGAGGATTTCAATGGCATCGATGATGAGTTACCTCCAAGCGAGGATTTCAATGGCACCGATGATGACTTACCTCCAAGTGAGGATTTCAATGGCAATGATGGTGACTATCATCCAAGCAAGGATTTCAATGGCACTGATGATGATTTTCCTCCGAGTGAAGATTTCAATGGAACCGATGATGATTTCTCTCCGAGCAAGGATTTCAATGGCACCGATGATCATTCTGTTGATGATGAAGCCACTAATGATGAAGACAGTGATTCTCCTTTCAGTGAAGAATTTAGTGGCACAAATAATGTTGATGGTTGCATTGATCTGGCAGCAAGTGATCATGACAATAATTTTCATAATGAATTTGGTGATGAAATTTTCAATGAGGGGGGTCATATGCATCACAATGAAAACAATCATCTTGCTGAGGATGTTGTTGCAGACATAATGGTCCAGGAGATCCAGCAACAGAATCCAATGCAGAGCAGGATTAAGTGTAGGACTAGACCTTTTTATGTCAATCCAAAGCATTCCAGTTATACAAGGTCTAGGAAAGAATTGCTCACAAGTCCAAGTTCCATTACTCATTTGATTTCGAGTGAGTGTTTCCACAAAATTTGTTTGAAAATTTTAGGCTACAATTATGTCTTGGAGAGAAGGAAGATGTATCTTTCAATGAACAAAATCATGCAAAATTCATATTTAGTGGGGTGCATGATTTATACCAGGACAGGCTATGATTATCGCGTTGGAAGAATTATGCTTTGTAGAAAGGCATTCAAACAGATTCAATCAATTGGTAATCTTCGATTATCAAGAATCCAAACAAGACTAGAAAAGGATCCTACATTTTACACTGACGATTATCAAGGACGAATCATTGGGTCATCAACACGCATTGCAATATCATGGATGCATGATTTCTTTTCCAAGCATGGAGAGAGTATGCCAAATAGAGAAACAATACACATTCCAGATAATTTCACAAGGCAGGAAATCTACAACTTATACAAGGATTATGTTCAAGGTGGTCAAGGAAATGACAACTTCATCAGATATGCATATTTCACAAGAGTATGGAAAAAGAAGTTCAACAACGTCCACATTCCAAAGAGGTCAAGGATGGGGGTCTGCAGTACATGTGCTTCTCTTAAAGAAAGAAGGGATAGATCAGAAGGGATAGAAAGAGGTATGTTTACAAAACAAAAAAAACAAATAGATAAATGTCAATTATTGAATCTAGTTAACAATATTTTTTGTTATGTTGTTTGTAGATTCCATAATCAATGCACTGCAAGAACATCGCAATCAACAATCAAATGAATGACAAAAATTGTACAAACATAACAAGAAGTGTTACGATGCTCCACATAAGTATATGGGTTTGATAATTGATGGCATGGATCAGAAAAAAACACTCTTGCCACATTTTGTCTGTGTGCCAAAGAATTTAAAGGAGGAGAATTTTATTCAGTTTCACTTGGTTGGGTGTATGGTTTTTAATGGTGAAATGATTCCAAGGGTTTACTTTACAGCTCCAAATATTCACAATGATGCAAATTTGACCATCAGCATAATTCACCATGTCATTACTCATTGGCCTGGTGATCTTCTAGAAGTTCTATATCTACAATTGGACAACACAAGCCGGGAAAACAAAAACCAGGTCGTGTTTGGTTATCTAAGCATGCTTGTGGAATTGGGAATTTTTAAGAAGGTAAAAGTTGGGTTCCTTCTTGTTGGGCATACACATGATCATATTGATCAAGTGTTCAGCCATTTTGCAAGGACATTGAGGAGGAAAAAATTCGGGATCCTGCCATCGTTGATTGAAATTATAGGGAAAGCATAACATCCAGAGCCTACTGTACAGAAATTGGAAGAAACTGTTGACATGCGAAGATTTCTGTTTGGATCGCATGGTGAGGAAAGGTGCATTGAAAAAATTAATGACATTAGCTTTCAGCATCAATTTCGTATAAAAAAGATTGATGGAAAAACACTATTGTGGGGCAAGAAGTACTCAACTAGCACAGAATGGGGGCCTTCATCAGGTTTGGCATTTTTGAAATTCATCCCAAGTCATCAAATGTATGCTTCAAATTTATTGTTATTGCAATCATCTACAGAGATTCATAATGCAAGGCGACATAGTAGAGATGTTGATTCTTCTCAATTCTTGGAAGAAATCAAAAAGTCTATTGAAGATACATATGAGTACTTTGATGTCGCTGATTCCATTTGGTGGGAGTCTTTTTTCATAGAGCAGAGTGACATAATTTCAAACTCTACAAATGGAGATATATTTTTGAAGACTCCATTTGCTTGGCCACAAAGTTTATTAAATGAAAACGAGGTAACAAATGTTGAACCTCGAGCAGTTGAGTTTTCTCAAGTAGAGGAAAGAGAAATGTATATTGGCTCTAGAAGATCATCCACAAAGCGTCGAGAGATGGAAGAAATTTACAGGGGCTCAGTACAAGATATCAAGGAGGGTTGCATGATTGCAGTTTTGGCTACAGATGATCCACGTCAATATCCATTCTGGATTGCAAAAGCTATGAAGGTCAATAAAAAAAATGAAGAAGTAGTATCAGTAGAAGTACATTGGTATGCAACAGATACACACCCATTCGATGGTGTGTACAAGGCAGAGATGGTGGTTGAGAAAAAGGTTTGCAGAAAGAGAAACAGAAAGGGTCAAAAAATAAATCGCCGCCACATTGACATCTTGAAATTAGAGGAAGTTGATATACTTGTTTATGATTTCAAGTTGACAAATAAAGACACTCTCCACTCCAAGACTATAGAGATTACCAAGAGGTTGCTGCCACAGCCAGAAGTTGCAAGATGGGAGTCTGTTAAACCAAGCCGTAGATCCCGAAGGAATATGACATCTGAAATGATGGGCATAGATTTAGACTCAGATGGTGCACCCATTGATAATAGAGAAGAGTATGGGTCATCTACATCTTCATCAAGTCCTTCATCTACAGAAAATGTAGATTCTGATGGGGTGTCAGAATCCATGGATGAATTTGAAGAAGCAGTGTAGATGCTTTTTATTAGTATGATTTTTTTAATTGAAACTCTACAGGAGTTTTTGATGATGGGGTGTCATAATCCATGGATGAATTTGAAGAGGCAGTTAGATGCTTTTTACTAGTATGGTTTTTGTAATTGAAACTCTAGAGGAGTTTTTGAATATTTATATGAACCATTTTTTCTTGTATGGTCTAATATATTATCTCATTATGAATCACAACATAATTTATTTGTTTCTATATGGTTATAATGGTGAAATTATTAGAGAAATTTGTTTTTTCTTTAATATGCAATTTTCCAAAAAGTTGTAATTTATCTCTTCAAGAATTTTTCTTTTTTTCCAATTTAAGGTTGATTTTAAAGTTTTGTTAAACAACAATATGGGATGTTTAGTCCATGGCTCTATTTTTTACCCTAAAAAAAAACATGTATACTGGTATCAACACTTTTCTATTTGGGGGGTGTTTTTGGTGTTTTTTTTGCAAAAATCATCGTTTTTATGGGTAGAGTTCTTGTTCATAGTATATAGTTCTCGTTTCATAGTATAAGTGGTTAGATATGTTATAAAGGTTTGATAGGTACGATCTAATGTTAGGAGTGAATGCTTTGATAAGTGCAATATAATGTTAATGTTATGAATGTTAGGAAGTTTTGATAGGTGCAGTGTTAGGGGTGAATGTAGGAATGCGGGAATGTTAGGAGTGAATGTGAGAATGTTAGGAGTGAATGTGGAAATAGAGGAATGTTAGGAGTGAATGATTTGATAAGTGCAATCTAATGTGAAGAATGAATATATGGGGAATGGATATGGAAATGTTAATGTTAGGAATGTTAGAAAGTTTTGATAGGTACAATGTTAGGGGTGAATGTAGGAATAGGGGAATATTAGGAGTGAATGTTTTTGATAGGTGCAATGTCAGGAGTGAATGTGGAAATAGGGGAATATTAGGAGTGAATGTTTTGACAGGTGCAATGTCAGGAGTGAATGTGGAAATAGGGGAATGTTAGGAGTGAATGCTTTGATAGGTGCAATCTAATGTTAAGAATGAATATATGGGGAATGGATATGGAAATGTTAGTGTTAGGAATGTTAGGAAGTTTTGATAGGTGCAATGTCAGGGGTGAATGTGGGAATAGGGGAATGTTAGGAGTGAATGTTTTGACAGGTGCAATGTCAGGAGTGAATGTGGAAATAGGGGAATGTTAGGAGTGAATGCTTTGATAGGTGAAATCTAATGTTAAGAATGAATATATGGGGAATGGATATGGAAATGTTAGTGTTAGGAATGTTAGGAAGTTTTGATAGGTGCAATGTCAGGGGCGAATGTGGGAATAGGGGAATGTTAGGAGTGAATGTTTTGACAGGTGCAATGTCAGGAGTGAATGTGGAAATAGGGGAATGTTAGGAGTGAATGCTTTGATAGGTGCAATGTCAGGCGCGAATGTGGGAATAGGGGAATGTTAAGAGTGAATGTTTTGACAGGTGCAATGTCAGGAGTGAATGTAGAAATAGGGGAATGTTAGGAGTGAATGCTTTGATAGGTGCAATCTAATGTTAAGAATGAATATATGGGGAATGGATATGGAAATGTTAGTGTTAGGAATGTTAGGAAGTTTTGATAGGTGCAATGTGAGGGGTGAATTTGGGAATAGAGGAATGTTAGGAGTGAATGTTTTGACAGGTGCAATGTCAGTAGTGAATGTGGAAATAGGGGAATGTTAGGAGTGAATTCTTTGATAGGTGCAATCTAATGTTAAGAATGAATATATGGGGAATGGATATGGAAATGTTAGTGTTCGGAATGTTAGGAAGTTTTGATAGGTGCAATGTGAGGGGTAAATGTGGGAATAGGGGAATGTTAGGAGTGAATGTTTTGACAGGTGCAATGTCAGGAGTGAATGTGAAAATAGGGGAATGTTAGGAGTGAATGCTTTGATAGGTGCAATCTAATGTTAAGAATGAATATAAGGGGAATGGATATGGACATGTTAATGTTAAGAATATTATGAATGTTAAAAAGTGTTGATAGGTGCAATGTTAGGAGTGAATGTGGAAATAGGGGAATGTTAGGAGTCAATGCTTTGATAAGTGCAATCTAACGTTAATAATGAATATATGGGGAAAGGATATGAAATTTAGTTAATGTGAGAATGTTAGGTGTGAATGTTTTGACAGGTGCAATGTTAGGAGTGAATGCTTTGATAAGTGCAATCTAATGTTAATAATGAATATATGGGGAATGAATGTGGACGTGTTAATGTTAGGAATATTAAGAATGTTAGGAAGTGTTGATAGGTGCAATGTTAGGAGTGAATGTGAAAATAGGAGAATGTTAGGAGTGAATGGTTTGATAAGTGCAATATAATGTTAATAATGAATATGAAAATGTTAATGTTAGGAATATTAGGAATGTTAGGAAATGTTAGGTGCAAATATTTGAATATAACAATGAATATAGGGGGAATGCTAATGTTAAGAATGAATATATGGGGAATGTCATGTTAAGAGTGAATGTGGAAATGGGGGAATGTTAGGAGAGAATGTTTTGATAGGTGAAAATATATGAATAAATGTTAGGTAGTTTTAATAGGTGTAAATATATGAATGAATGTTTGAAATGTTAAGAAGTTTTGATAGGTGAAAATATATGAAAGTTAGTTAATGTATGATTGTAGATGTAGTGTTGAGAACTTGAGAATGTTATAATTGTTAGAAAGTTTTGATAGAAATATTTTTTATTATTAAGGTAAAATTAGCAACTTGATTCTAAATTTTAATATTTTTTATACTAAGGTAATATTATCAATTTAATTATTATATTTATTTTATGTTTCTTACAAGAAAAGAAAATGAGCACTACAAAAAAACAAAATACAAATAGCATTCCTACATAACCCCCCAGGATTTAAAGAAACGTGATGAAATGGATAATGAAAAACAAAAAGAAAGATGTGTAGAGTTATAGGGAGAATTCAAAAAGTTAAGGCCTTTCATGTTTGATGGAGAATTTGAGGAAGCGATAGAATCTTGGTTGTTAAATCTACTCCATGGTGGAAGGAGGCTAAGAGTGTTAGTAGCATATGTAGTAAAGAGTTGAGTTGAATTTTTTCTTTAAATTATTGAAAAATGTATATGTCAGAATGATATTATGATGATAAAGATCAACAATTCAATGATTTGAGACTAAGATTATTAACCATGGAAGAATTTGTAACTGAGTTTATAAATTGACAACGCTATGTACCATATCTAAGAGTTGAAAAAGCTAAGGTATACAGTTTTATCAGTGGTTTACCCCTAGTGTATAAGAAAAATATTGCATTTGAAATTATTCAACAACAGATGAAGCAATTAGAAAGGCCTAGTTGTGCTACCATTTGTTTAAAAAAATATCCAAATTGAGTAGAAGTTGAAAAAATAAAAATAAAAAATTGAAAAGATCGATCAACGTAGGAAAGGATTTAAACCCACACCTTTTGGAAAAGGAACAAGAGGTCATACTGATAAAAATCACAACAGGAAAGGTTCAACCAATAGAAATGGGGTAAACAGTATTGAAAATTTCACTGGAGGATGGAATAGTAACCTGTAAGCACGTTACAGGACGCTTGTACTATGAATGACATAGCCAGAAATATCCCTATAGTTAATGTTTCTTTGGAATATCGGCAGGTAGAGAATCAATCCACCATGTTGGAAGTAAAAGGTAAAGTTTTGAACATACATGTTTCAATACTTATCGATTCAGGGTCTAGTTTAAGTTACATTGCATCAAAAGTAGTTGAAAAGTGTAAACATAGTAAGGAAAAACAAAAAAATGCATGGTTGGTATAACTGGTGACAAAGGTAAAAATGAAAGTTACGAAGATAGTTAAAGATTTGTTATTAGGTTTTAATGACTTGGATACCTTATTGAATTTAAATATACTTCTCCTAGGATCCTATGATATTTTGATAGGTATGTATTGGCTAGAATCTCATAAAGATGTTATTGACTATTTGCATAAAATTTTTAGTAGTGTGGATGAGGAAGATAAGTATCATACAATGAATGAAATTTATAGACCTTTATATACACGACAAATTTCAGCACTACAACGTAAAAAGTGTACTAGGAAAGGGTGTCAACTTTATGGCATCAAAATCAAAGAATTTGAACCCAAAAAAAAAAGATGGAATTAGAACAATTTCTTATTTAAAATGAATTTGAAGTTGTATTTTGTGATAAGATATCAGTATTACCACCTAAACAATAGTTAAATTTCTAACATAGATCTAATGTCATTTTAAACACCAGTATCATGAGCTCCATATCATAAGAGTATCCTAGAATTAACAAAATGAACAATACAATTACACGAGTTGTTATAGACAAGGGATATATTAAGCCTAGTGTATCTTCTTGAAGAGTACATGTTTTGTTCGTGGGTGTGTTAGTAATATGATAAATTATAATGTATTATTATTTTTTACTGTCGTGTAAGGATAACTTATAGTTGATGAATATATAATGAACCATTGATGGTAGATAACTAGAAAAATGCGAGCTAAAAAAAATTCAACAGATGAAAGTTTTTACGGCCGACGATTTTTTTTTCGTTTGCATTGTAAATAATGGTTTAGTAATGGAAAAACATTGTTCAGCCGAATAATTGTTCAGCCAAACCATTATTCATCCAAATAATTGTTCGACTGAATAACCTCTAAGACCTGAAGCCTGCAAAATTTTCAGGTTTCTCCATTTTCGGAAGGTAAAATGGATGCCTTACACTAAAAATCGACTGTCGGACTTGATACCATTAGTTTCTTAATTGAATCTACTTTTTGTAGGTATATATTTTGTTGTGTACACATGAGATCTACTATTTTTATTTATTTTTGTTTCTTAACATGTGTTGAGTTTCGTTTCATCTCTTTCAACATGCGGTGAAATGAAAAATATA
This sequence comes from Pseudotsuga menziesii, assembly GCA_001517045.1. Taxonomy (NCBI): domain Eukaryota; kingdom Viridiplantae; phylum Streptophyta; class Pinopsida; order Pinales; family Pinaceae; genus Pseudotsuga; species Pseudotsuga menziesii. The sequence continues at coordinate 173,307 of LPNX010029209.1, read as the reverse complement.
TAACTTTAAAAATACACCACCTAAAAAATTGAAAAAAATATAGTGCGCTTAATTGGAGTGTCTACTTCAAAAGGCTATTCGTAGATTTTTAATTTTTAGAGTCAATTGCGAGAAAAGTGGCGGAACCAAACACATGTTGAAAATCGACAAGGTTTCCCCATTGATCGAATTCAAATAAATATTATAATTAGTGTATAGATCTGTTGGTTACAAATTTATAGTCATCGCAATATTATATTGTGTGTAGATTGTCGTAACATATTTTGTTTTTGCAAAACACAAGTTTAGCAATGATTTTAGTGGTGCAACCAAACATGTCTATTTTTTAGTCCTTTGATTTTATAAGGACACACTGTCAAACATTTTTCGAAACGACATATCAAATCTCAATAAACAAAATTGAAAAAATTATGAGTGGAAAACTAACATAATTCTCTCAAAGTTTTGTTTTTACTTGAAATTGAAATTCTAAACGAAAATATTACTTTCGTTTTCCCAAAGTTGAAAAACATGAAAAAATCAAATTTGTTTTCTCATAATACCCCCCAAAATAGACACCCATCTTCATGGATTCACCCATAGATGTTCATTTGATTACCATAAATTCATTGTGAAATTTATGACTATGTTTTTTCGAAGTGTCAAAAATGAATCATTGGATGTTTCACATCAGTTCACTCAATCCATTTTCACATCAATTCACTCAAACCCTAGTTCTATGATAATCACAATGATCAAGTAAAAGTCAACGACAAGTTTTTCCTTCCTTTCAATGCATTGATTAGTGATGAAATGGATCCTTATAAATTGTGTGATATATGGTGATTATTCCCTTCAACAACCAATGCCAAAATGTAATTTAGGTAATAACAACTATATAGCATGATGCATGATTGCTAATTTTTTAATCTTTAACTTATAAATTTTTTGAATGTGGAAGGACTACACTAGTAAAAAATATTTTGTATGTACACCTACACTAAATTTCCTTCAATCTATCCAAAAAAACGCTTCTTCCACAACCTTAAAATTATAAGAGGTGTTTCATGTCTACTAATGTAAAAATAATATAAACAAGTTTAATAATAATTAAACCAATATAGATCCATATTAATAAGGATCTACGAAAAAGCCGAAAGGGATCAAATATCTCAAACTGCAAACCCCTTCTTTAGAGTGGAAATGTTGAGGAATTGTGAACTGAATGTTTCTATTTTTAATTTGTAGTTTATATATGTGGTTCTAAAAAAAAATTAAATCTAAATTTATGTAACATGTTATTTTTTATAAATAACATGTGTCAGCTCTAGGATGAGCATGAAAGGATTTAAACATCTCCCCTTAATAGGCTTTAGAAAGCACCTCTTCGATGCAATGAAGGAAACAAGTATCAATGATCATTCATGGAAAGAGTGTGAAGGGTGTGTTGAATGAAGGTACATATTTACATGGGAAGGTGCTAATACATAGTATTCCAAACATACAAAATCTTATCATCATATTCCATACAAGTAAAGGAGGTGTTAAATGTATTAGTAGAATCTTCTACAAAGAGATGCAGAGAGTGTAACATATTTGTATAGAATGTTATTAAAGACACCATCCCTTACACTAAGTATGCACTAAATAAGACTATCATTACCATGAATGCCATATATTCCCTAAAGGGACCATGTATAATCCTATGAATTAGGAAATCCTTTGTAGATAATGGAATTTTTTGATGTTTTCAAGGTCTTGGAGACTTGTTCCTTCAATCTACAACGGAAGCTCATAACCTTAGTGTTTATATTCAAAGGACCCATCCCTAGTTTTATTTACCTCTCTTGATTTTTTTTTATCATCCTATATCTATCATCTTATGAGGAGCAACACTGTCAAATGCAACATATTTGACAGTATCAACCAATAGTCCATGAGGAAGGGAAGCAATAAGAATTATATTGCCATAACCATTATTTGTCTCATGATCACAACTAACATGATGAGATACCATTATTATTTTTGCAACTCGCCCTTTAAGAGAGCTCTTCAATTAGGTCAATTCCATAGATGTATCTTTCAAGTGAGGGACCATACAATTCGAGGCTCTCTAGTTAGACCTCAAACAAATCCTTTCTATAATATCCTCCTCTGTCACCCCAATATGACTCCCTGCCTAATTATAGAAACAAAATTCCTTGCCATCAAACTGGAAAAAATGATTCGCCCCTCCAAACTCACGAATCTCATATACGATGACACGGAAGAACATGGTGTGAGATTTAGCATGGAGCTTCTATCATCGATCCTCAAATATCACGCTTTCCTCGGCTAACCCGACCACCACCATTACACACAAAAGGAGATATTATATCATTTTTTTATTGAATATGAGCTTTGATATGGGATAGCACTAGTATATCTTAGTAGTTCATACAATAGATCTAACAAAAAAAATATAATTTTTCCAATGGCTTCATTGCTTATTCAACATTGGCCAAAAATATTCTTCATCTCTATGCAAAAACAAAAATGGATTTCCATTTTTTTCATTATTCCACATATTTCTTCGACACTTATTTAGACACTTTTATGAGAGAGTTTTGGATATCCTAGATTCACAACAATCAACTGAAGTTAAATTTATGAGCATGGTAAGATAAATAAAATAAATATCAATCAAACACACCACAAGATGAGGAAGGTTTTTTAACATGAGAACTCTTTTATGAGAAAACTAACACCCAAATATATATTCAATTATCCTTGACCAATCCAACCATTAACACCAACCAAACTTACGAATATAATGGATTTACTCAAGTGTTTAAATAGCTATCATCACATGCTAATAATACCATGGGACCATAAACTATCCGTGGTAAGCCTCATTAGTTAACTGAATCAATGTTATCTTTAATCACTCTAGAATCTAGTCTAGATTAACCTAGAATTACCCCATGTATACATCTAAGAATTACATAATTGAATTACTAAACTAGGGGTACACATGTATAAATAACTCTTATATATATAAGTATGCAGATTTACATTATGCCTTGCATTTTATTCTTGTGTCATTTACCTATAACTGTACACCATTTCCCAAATCAAGAGTTCATCCAAAATTCTTTCTCTATTGGCCCGACCATCATACCACTCTTTCCCCATAGTCAAGCCTACTTAGCTGTAATACCAAGATTTATACACAATAAAACAAATAAGTAGCAAGTACACACACGAAAGAATATTTTTACCCTAAAATCACTTTACCAGAAAAGACATCTTACAATAAGTTACTCAAGCTTTTGAGTAGGATTCATCACATGTTAATACCATGGGTTACCTAAAACCGTGGATGTATAAATCACCAATAACAGATAGAATTGGCAAAATCAAAATTGTCTCAATTATTCATAACCATTTCAATTGATGATGCCGGAGAAACCACAATATCAGGTTGACTATGTCGATGTTTCGAATCCATATCAGGACTCATCATCACGCCGAATTGTCAAATATAGAGAGTGTGAGGAATAAGTTATTAATACTAGACACATGGACAAAAATTTTAAGGTTGGTTTGTGTGGGGAAACTAGTGTTTAGTTGGTGAAGAGATTAGGGTTTCTTGTTAGAAGGGAAAAGTCAAATTTTAATTGTTAATTTCATAAAAACATTTATATAGTTTCTAAGGTTTTAAATAATTTATTATTAAGGTTATTGATTAGTTTAAGTTATAAAAATAGTTAAGAATAAGTTAAAACTTAATTAAAAAAATTTATTTTAGCTTTTAATCTTAATTACTAACTTCTACCTATAAAGTTGACATAGTTTTAATTATAATTTAGTTATAATATTCATTTAATTTTTAGCTTTTTCTTTTAATTTAATTTTTATATTAGAAATTAGGTTGTTATTATTTTTATGACCTTTGTATATTATAAAGTTATTAGTTATGACTTTTTTGTTTATGATAATGTTAGTTTTAACTATAAAATTTAGTTTTAGTTATAAATAATTATAATTTTAAAATATTTTTAATTTTTAATTTTTAATTTTAAATCTTAAAAAGTAAAGTAAAGATTGTTACTTTGTAAAAATATTTATATTCTTAGTGAAATTATTTTTATAATATTAAGTATTTATTAAATTACAAGTTGGTTAAAATATTAAATTAGCAAATTTTACTTCTGAAATTTAAGAAGGTTAGGTACAAGGGATTAAGTTAAAATATTGTTCGTAAAATTATTATTTAATAATATTAAGGTTATTATTAATTATAATTTAGTTATTATAAAATTTATCTTTTGAAATTTAAGAAAGTTGGGTAAGAGGCCTTAAGTTCAAAACAAAAAAAACAAAGAAAGGTGCCTAACTGTCTAAAAAGAAAAGCTAGGTTTTCTAGGTTTTCTAGGACTCAGGTTAGGGAACTAAAACATTAATTAGGAGATTTTTTATTATGCAGTGAGAATCGAGGGAAGCCATCTAGTACAAAATTCTAGGCGTTCATCCCTATTCAGATTTTTTTGAAGTTTTAATATTTCTAAGGCTTCTCTGAATTTCCTTTCGAAGTAGTGGTCTTCTTTTGTGATGATTTTAGTATCTTCTAGGAAAAATTGGTGTTTAGTTTTGGCAACATGTTCTGCAAGATCTAAGGTACAGATGTGTTCATTTCTAATCTCATCCCCATGTTCCTTTAATCATGCGTGGAAGGAACATCCCGTCTCACCTATGTAGCTAATCTTGCAAGAACAAGGGACCATATAAATACCTCTAAATTGAGTGTGATCAATAGGATCTTTTACCGATCTCATTTTCTTCCTAATGGTTTCAATGCGTTTGAAAGAGTTTCTAATATTATTCTTATTGAGGATTCTAGATATCTTATCTATTACCGCTTCAATGTAAGGTAAGAAATATCTAGGGTTGGTGGTCTCATTATTAATGGTTTTTAAGTTAGTGTGACTCTTGTTATGGGCTTTGTCAAGGTTTTTCTTAATATCCTTAGCTTTATAACTGATGTTGGTGAAAACGTTTTTAAGGTGGTCTTTTTCTTTCTCAAGATGTCCTATATCTAAGATCCTAGAGGCTCTTATAGCTAAGGTGTTAAGAAATCCTATGTTTTGAGAAGGGTGGTGATGGGAGTCTGTGTGGAGGTATCTCTCTCTATATGAGTCTTTTTTCCGAAGACTTTGTGTCCTAAAGTACCATCTTCCTTTCTATTTATAAGGACATCAAGAAAGCGGATGCTCCCATTTTCCTCCAATTCCATTGTGAACATGATGTTGGGGGAGATACTGTTAAGATGTGTAAGGAATTTACCAAGTTCAACCACACCATGTGGGCAAATCACATTGGTGTTTTCTACGTACATCTTCCACTTTGTTAGCTTCAAAGGATAGGAGTCTAGAGCTTCTTTCTCAAATTTTTCCACAAAAAGGTAGCCACTATGGGTGAGAGGGGGGATCCCATGGCTACCCCTATACTTTGCTCATAGAATACACCCTGGAAACAAAAAAAGGTTTATCTAAATACAAATTTATGCTAACCTAGATTTGTGAGGGTCGGTGGCCTCCTTAATGACTCAGATTGCTTCATCCAAAGGTATCTTAGTGAAAAGTGAAACCACATCAAAGCTTAATATCATGTCTTTGGGTTATACTTTCTCATCTTTGATTAGTTTAACAAACTCTTTTGACTCTTTGATGAACGACTTTGTATTACCTACTAGGGGTCATAATATTTTAGCCACATACTAGGAAATTTCATAGGTAGGGGATCCTATAGTGTTGACAATAGGCCTAAGGTGGACCCCTTCTTTATGGATTTTTGGAAGGCCAAAAATCCTAGGTGTGATCTCTCTGGTAGGGATTAAGCATTTTTTTAAACCATCGTCAAGGTTTGAGTTCATTATTGCTTTCTTAACATATCTAATAACTTTCGAGATAGGGTTTTTGCTTAGTTTCCTATAACAACTGCTTGTGGTGAGATGATCAAGCATTTTACCATTGTAATATGCCCTATCCAAAACTACCCTGGCTCCTCCTTTTTCAGCTTTTAGAATGACTATGTCTTCATTAGATCTAACATTTTTTAAAGATATCTCTTCTTCCCTATTGATGTTTCTTTTGGGGGGTTTTTATTTCCTTAACACTACCGCACATTCCTATTTGATAGTCTCTTTGTGTATGGCGCTCAGGTTTTGGATGCAATTCTCAATAGTGCAGATGATGGATTCGGTCAGGATGGTCTTTGGAGGTACAGTGAAGTTGAGGAATTTTTTAAGGAGCGTGGTTTCAGTGGAGTTGAGAGCATGTTTGGAGAGGTTGACTACTTTCTTGTCATCAATCGATCCTTACGTAGGTAAACCGTTGTGGAGGCATTCCTTCCATGCGCGATTAAAGGAACATGGGGCTAACATTAGAAATGAATGTATCTGTACCTCAGCTTTTATAGAACATGTTGCTAAAACAAAACACCGCAAGATACTAAAATCATTGCAAAAGAAGGCCACTACTTCAAGGCCTTTGTATATTATAAAGTTATAGACAAAAATATTGAAGTTGTGGTCTTCTTTTGTGATGATTTTAGTATCTTCTAGGAAAACTTGGTGTTTAGTTTTGGTAACATGTTCTGCAAGAGCTGAGTTACAGATACGTTCATTTCTAATGTTAGCCCCATGTTCCTTTAATCGCGCATGGAAGTAACGCCTCAACAATGGTTTACCTGCACATGGATCGATTGATGACAAGAAAGTAGTCAACCTTTGCAAACATGCTCTCAATGCCACTGAAACCACAATCCTTAAAAAAGGCCTCAACTTCTCCATAGCTCCGAAGACCATCCCCACCGAATCCATCATCTGCAATATTGAGGATTGCATCCAAAACCTGAGCATCATACACAAAGAGACTATCAGACAAGAATGCGTAGCAGTGTTAAGGAAATCAAAAGCCCCCAAGAGAAACATCAACAGGGAAGAAGAGATAGCTCTAAAAAACCTTATATCTAATGAAGACATAGTCATCCTAAAAGTCAACAAAGGAGGACCCATGATAGCTTTGGATAGGGAAGATTACAATGGTAAAATGCTCAATCATCTCACCACAAGCGATAGTTATAGGAAACTAAGCAAAAACCGTATCTCAAAAGTTATTAGAGACGTTAAGAAAGCAATAATGAAATCAAACCTTGACGATGGTTTAAAAAAATGCTTAATCCCTACCAGAGAGATCACACCTAGGATTTATGGCCTTCCTAAAATCCATAAAGAAGGGGTTCCTCTTAGGCCTATTTTCAACACTATAGAATCCCCTACCTATGAACTTGCCAAGTATGTGGCTAAAATATTAGGACCCCTAGTAGGTAATATAGAGTCCTTAATCAAAGAATCAAGTGATTTTGTGAAACTAATCAAAGATGAGAAAGTAGAACCCAAAGACATGATATTAAGATTTGATGTGATTTCACTTTTCGCTAAGATACCTTTGGATGAAGCAATCTGAGTCATTAAGGAGGCCACCGACCCTCACACAGTTAGGTTAGTAGAAATTTGTCTTAGATCAACCTTTTTTAGTTTCCAAGGTGTATTCTATTAGCAATCCATAGGGGTAGTGATGGGACCCCCCCTCTCACCTATAGTGGCAAACCTTTTTGTGGAAAAATTTGAGAAAGAAGCTCTAGACCCCTATCCTTAGTGGTAAGAGTCTCCAGGATCTCAGATATAGAACATCTTGAGAAAGAAAAATACCAGCTTAAATTTTTTTTCACCAACATAGGTTATAAACCTAAGGATATCAAGAAAACCCTTGACAAAGCCCATAACAAGAATCACAGTAACTTAAAAACCACTAATAACAAGACCACCAACTTTAGATTTTTCTTACCTTACATTCAAGGGGTAACAAATAAGATATCTTGAATCCTCAATAAGAATAATATTACAACCTCTTTGTTAAGAAACCATGTCAACCCTCCTCTTTATTTTGTTAGTATATTTTATTGGATGTATATGCTTTGTAAGTCATCCCATTAGTATGTTGTATTATCCCACATTCATGTGGAGTAAGAGTAGTTTATATTAGACTTAGTATATAACTAAGTGTTGAGGCCAATGAAATCATTGAAGAGTTATTTTGGATTGAGCTTTCCCAAAGGACGTTTCCCCCTCGAAGTGGCCCGTGATCAATAAAATTTCTTTTGTGCTCCAATATTTCTGTTATATCGTGCATTTTGATTGTTTATTATAGGAGGATCTCCACATCTGGTATCGGAGCACTTTCATTGGCATAAGTGGGATTTTTTTTTTTTGAAAAAAAGGGGCAATACTGGATGACGAATTTTAGACCAATTTCTAAAAATTTCTGTACATAATCAAAAGAAATAGGTTACATATCTGAATTCCTCTTAAAAAAATACGCATTTTCAAAAAGAAAATCATCTTGTTTGGACTTTCAGAAGTGGAGATATCGCAGAATTAAAATCAACAATTTTTCAGAATTTCGGTGACGGTCGCAGAAATTGCGGAGCGAAAATATTTTGACCAGGTGCCCATATTTCTATTTCGATTGCATGACTAGAAGAAGAGTGGCTGTTATAATAGGAATTCTAAGAAATATAGATCGGTTTATGCTCATTTTAAAACTTTCATCTCAAAACCTTATCTCTAATTATGAGTTTTTTAGCATTGGGTGGCATTTTTGCCACATTTTTTCTGGCACTGTGATTATTGTAGTAATTCTTCTTCTTCCAGAGATATTATTCATTAGAATTAGGTAATAAACCCTATCTACTTATATATGTGAAGTACTTGGGTATATCCCAATAACTAATTGTGAGGAGTACCACAGGAACCTCGAAGTAGCTGGACATTGAGAGGACCTACCAAGCGAAAAGGGCAATGACCCCCACTAGATTGACTAGATTCCCATCCATGAGAAAAACCAAAGAGCTGTCATTTTTGGCCAAGCGATTAGGAGTTTTACCTGCGTTGTGAAGTGAGGGGCATTGCACCAATACTCAAGCCTGAGACAGCCTTGGTGGTCGAGTGACTACCTTTGAACCATTAGGAAGTCGAATATACGTGGGGTCCATATCTAATTATAGTTGATAACACCCAAAATTCCAGAATTGTCATATCTCATTTACTCCATTTCAAGTTGATAAAGAACAAATTTCTAGCACCGCCACAGATCATTTCTTCAGGTGCAAATAAACACATGGAAGAAGAACTTGTTACCATCAAGACCAAACTCAAAGCTTTGGATCAAAAAATTCTTAGCTTCCATCCTCTACATTCACCCATGAACAACCAACAAAAACCTGGGTCTTATGCAGGCACTGGGTCCTCTTCCTCTAGCAACTTTTGTGGGTCGAAGCTTCATTTTCCTTGCTTCAATGGTGATAATCCAATTGGATGGATTTACAGGGTCGAGCAATATTTCAATTTGCATAACACTCTTGATGTCAATAAAGTCTCACTCGCATCCTTTCATTTGGAACATGAAGCCCTTCAATGGTTCTGTTGGTACATCAAGGCTCATGATGCACCACAATGGACATATTTATACCAACTCCTTTTGCACTAATTTGGCCCTCGTGGTTTTGATGACTTCCTAGGAGCACTCACCAACCTTCGCCAGAATGGCACCCTTCGAGAGTATCAGACTGAATTTGATAAATTGATCAATCACACAAAAGAATTGTTTGATGCATTCTACAAGAGTTGTTTTATCAGTGGCCTAAAGGATACAATCCCATCTGTGGTTAACATGTTCTATCCCAACACAATGATGGAAATTCTAGGGTTGGATAAGTTGGCGGAGGACAAGATCAGGGTTCAGCAATGCCCCAAATACAATTTTCTTCCATTTAGAAATATGGTTTCCCAAAGACATCCAATATCTCCAACTCCTAGACCCACTCCTATCAAGCGTTTGTGTGAAGCTGAGATGTAGGCACGTAGGGAAAAGGGACTTTGTTATAATTGTGATGGGAAATTCACCTGGGGACATCAATCTACTGAATAGAAGCTCTATATCTTGGATGTGGTTTCTTTGCATGCACTTGAAATTTGTGAAGCTACTGAGGATCCAGTAGATGATATGGTCGAAATTCAGTAGCTTCATGTTGACCCTCATTCTCATGACGAACACCTATAGATATCTCTCCATGCATTAGCCGGAGTCACTGCCCCACAAACCATACAGGTCAAGGGTTTCATCAAGAAGATTCCTCTTCCAATACTCATTGATTATGGTAGCACCCATAACTTCGTTGACCCTCAGATTGCCAAACAAACTGATATTTTTGTCCACCCTTGCTCCATCTTTAAATTCATGGTTTCCAATGGGAGCACCTTACCTTCCAAAGGAAAGTGTCGCAATGTGTGTATCTCTATTGGATATTATAACTTGTGCTCTAACATGTTTCCCATGCCTCTAGGAGGATGTGATGTAATTTTGGGAACTCAATGGTTACACACACTTGGACCCATCTAATGGGATTTTGCTGAACTACGGATGCAATTTTCAGTCAATGGGAACAAACACACATTCAATGGCTTACAACCAAGTTCTCTCAACATCATCAGTTCCCATCGCAAGGAAAATATCCTTAAAATGAATTCGCATGGTGTCATCGCTCTGGTGCATTTCGTTTAGATACAACCTTCAATAGTCTCAACTACTCTCTTACATCTTTCATTCTGATGCACCCTTCATATGGATAATTTTTCCAATATCTTCACTCTTGAGAGTGATGCTTATGAAAATGGACTTGGGGTTGTCCTCTTTCAAGATGAACATCCCATTGCATTCACAGAAAAATCCCTTTATGGAAAGAATTTATCCACCTCTACATATGAGAACGAAATGATGACTATTTTGCACATAATACAGAAATGGTGGCCATCCCTCTTAGAGAATCCTTTCGGCATCAAGAATGATCACGATAGTTTCGAATATTTCCTAGAACAACGAGTCGCATCCTCAACACAACAGAAATGGGTTAGCAAACTCAGGGATTATGACTATGAGATCACTTATAAGAAGGATAAGGACAATCCTGTGGTGGATGCTCTTTTATGCACATTTTATGCCCATGTTTCTCTTTCAGTTATTTCTATGCCTATTCCAACTTGGTTACACTCTGTTCAGCAAGGCTATGTCAATGACTCCTCATTATTTAAAATCATCCAACAATTAGCCAGTAACCCTTCTATGGTATCGTATTCATATTGGGATGGTTTTTCTCTAAGATACATGGGTTTTCTGGTGCTTCCCCAAAGCATAGACCTTAAACATGTGGTCTTTTATAAACTCCATTATTCTCCATCGACAGGGCACTTTGGGTTCATCAAAACATATGAGCTAGTTCGACGCAAGTTCTTTTCGAAGGGGGTACAACGATAAATTCAACATATGGTTGTTGAATGTGCTCCTTTTCAGCACCCCAAGGGTGAAACTACACTCCTTTCTGGATTGCTTGAACCTTTTCCCACCCCTACAAGGATTTGGACATATATTTCGATGAATTTCATTCAAGGGCTCCCTAAATATGGTGGGAAGACCATAATCAAGGTTGTGGTGGATAGAATCTCCAAATATAGTCATTTTTGTTCTCTCAGCCATCCATATACCACCTCTTCAATCATACAAATTTTCATGGACTAGATATTCCTTCTTCATGGATTCCCTTCTTCCATTGTCTCAAACCGCAACACAACTTTCACAAGTCATTTTTGCCTCACTCATACCAAACTACATATGAGTTCAGTTTATCACCCACCAATAGATGGTCTGACTGCAGTCATCAACAATTGTTGGGAAACTTATCTTCGTTGTTTCACCTCTGAAAAACAACATCAATGGGAAAAGTGCCTCCCTCTCGCTGAATGGTGGTACAATAATTCCTACCATACTGCATCTAAACTGACTCCATATGAAGCAGTTTATGGTCATGCACCTCTAGTACTCCTTCCATCCACCCCCAACAGTTCACCAATTAAGGTAGTTGACGTGGTTCTTCAAAACTAACATCAGATTATTCACCTCCTGCAAGACAATCTTCACATCGAAAGAACCCGCATGAAACAACATGCTGATCAACACCGTTCTGAGCGCACTTTTGAAGTTAGTGATATGGTTTTTCTTCATCTGCAGCCTTACAAGCAATCCTCCTTAAAAGACAAAGGGAATCAAACACTCGCTCCAAAGATCTCCATCCCATATACAATTCTTCAAAAGATTGGGTATGTTGTTTATAAATTAGCACTTCCTCCTTCTCGCATTTAGCAAGTGATTGGCACCAACATCAGTGCATAAATTGTTTTACCAGAATGGGACAATGAAGGATCCATCATTTCTGATTCGTAGGCCATCATCAATAAGTGCACTTGTCATCTTCGCTCTTAATCCATCAAAGAGGTATTTTATTGGATGCATATGCTTTGTAAGTCGTCTCATTAGTATGTTGTATTATCCCACATTCATGGGGATTAATAGTTGATGTAAAGTTGTCGAGGTAGTATGTTGTATTATCCCACATTCATGGGGAGTAATGGTTGTTTAGATTAGACTTATTATATAACTAAGTGTTGAGGCCAATGAAATCATTGAAGAGTTATTTTGTATTGAGCTTGCTTAAAGGAGGTTTCCCCATCGAAGTGGCCCGCGATCAATAAAATCTCTTTTGTGCTCCAATATTTATGTTATATCATGCATTTTGATTGTTTATTACAGTAGCACCTCCACACTCTTTTAAACCCCTTGAAACCATTAGGAAGAAAATGATATCCGTAAAATATCCTATTGATCACACTCAATTTAGAGGTGTTTATATGGTCCCTTGTTCTTGCAAGATTAGCTACATAGGTGAGATGGCGTGTTCCTTCCACACGCGATTAAAGGAACATGGGGCTGGCACTAGAAATGAGCGTATCCATAACTTAGCTCTTACATAACATTTTTTAAAAACTAAACCCCAAGTTTTCCAAGAAGATACTAAAATCATCGCAAAAGAAGACCACTACTTCAAAAGTAAATTCAGAGAAGCCTTAGAAATATTAAAACTTCCAAACAATCTAAATAGGGATGGAGGCCGAGAAGTTACTACTAGCTGGCTTCCTTTGATTCTCAATCATACGAAAAACCCTCCTAATTAATGTTTTTGTTCCCTAACGTGAGTCCTAGAAAACCTAGCTTTTCTATTTAGACACTTAGGCACATTTCTTCCTTTTTTTGTTTTGAACCACTTTTGAACTTAAACCCTCTTACCCAACTTTCTTAAATTTCAAAAGATAAATTTTATAATAATGAAATTATAAGTAAGAGTAACCTTAATATTATTAAATAATAGTTTTACTAACAATATTTTAACTTAAGCCCTCGTACCTAACCTTCTTAAATTTCTATAGTAAAATTTGACAATTTAATATTTTAACCAATTTATAATTTAATAATAACCTTAATATATAAATAATTTCACTAACAATATAAAGTTTTTAAAATTATAAACTATAATTTATAAATTAAAACTATTTTAAAATTATAATTATTTATAACTAAAACGAAATTTTATAGTTAAAACTAACATTATCATAAACAAAAAAAATCATAAGTAATAACTTTATAATATATGAAGGTCTTTAAAAATAATGAAAATAAAAATAATAAGAACCCTCATTTCTAATATTAAAATTAAATTAAAAGCAAAAGTTAAAAAATTAAATTAATATTATAAATAAATTATAATTAAAACTATGTCAACTTTATCGCTAGAAGTTACTAATTAAGATTAAAAATTAAAATAATTTTTTTAAATTAAATTTTAACTTATTTATAACTATTGTTATAACTTAAAATAATAAATAACTTTAACAATAAATTATTTAAAACCTTAGGAAGTATATGTATATTTTTATGAAATTAACAATTAAAATTTGGAGTTTCCCTTCTAACAAGAAACCCTAATCTCTTCACCGACTAAACACGAGTTTCCCCACACAAATCGACCTTAAAAAGTTTCTCCATGTCTCTAGTACTAATACCTTAGTCCTCACACTCTCCATATTTGACAATTCATCTCCATACTTGACAACTCGTCGTGATGATGAGTCATGATATGGATTCGAAAGGTCAACATAGTCAACTTGCTATTGTGGTTTCTCCGACATCATCAACTGAAACTAACCACCACAGAAATTTGGCAACATAATATACTCTTAACCATGTCAAAATTAATATAACAATGCCAACTTCTATTTAAAAGGAAACAAATAAAAGATAAGACTCTAATACCATGCATAAGAACTCAACACTCCTTTTCGTTTTACTATAGTAAAGGTGCATATCCATCATCACGTGGAATCTAAACCTTCTTTTAAGGATGTGGTCAGAAATAAATCATTCACTATGATTCACATTAATTGTTCCCATACATAATACATATTTTGTAGAAAACTTATAAGAAGTTTCATTATTTGAAGTCTAAACACTTGATATGTGGAAAACTAATATGAATATTTTCTTTTATAAAAAAACCTATAAGCATTAAAATGCTTAATTATGATAATTATATTCATTGTTTACAATTAGCATAACTATTTAACTTATAATAACATCAATAAGCCACAAGTTAAATTGCACCAAATGTCTGCTATCTATACTTCAGATACCAGTTATCACATATAAATAAATAACTAAATCTTAACATTATACTTGTTTCATCTTCCTGTACTCTTTGAAGAAAACCATTCTTTATCCACCACAAATTGTAAAGTACAGGAAGAAAACCTTCCTTGTGAATTCCACAGCAAATTGTAAAATATTTAAACACCTATAAATATTCATATTTAGCTAATAATAACGAGAACAAAAAACTCTGAAACAGGACTCTCAAGGTCGCCACTGCATTAGGCATCGCGGCTGAAATCTGGAATCCTTTTTTTCCTGTGAAGCAACAAAACAATCGAACTGTTAGTTCAAATAATATGCTTTGCAAATCAATAATATTCTTCGAAACCCAGTTGGTACAAGAAAGGGTTCCTTACCCTAATGACATCCTTTCCAAATATAAGCTGGGTGGGTGTTGACCCCGGGCACGGGTCTAAGCAGGACACAGTCGAGCGTGTACCAGAGTGGATATTGCATCAACAATGTATCATCCTATATGTTGACTACCGCGCTGAAACTCTCCATCTCTACTGGCATAGAACTTGTATTTGAAGTTGGAATTGCAACATCTTGAATTTTGGATTTATAAAAAAACTTCCATTTTTTTCAAAATCATGTCAAACTATGTCGTCCCTAATAATTAATAATTAAATTACAATTAGGTAACTATGAATTAATAGTTGGGTAAATGTGGAGTTTTAAGGAGAAGTGTTTTAGTCGTTTAGAAAAGTTTGAATTAAAGGTAGCTCAATTTAACATTTTTTTCTTTTTTCAAGGAGGTAATTTGACTTAGTGATCTATTAATTTTTTGAAATTTAAATGATAATGATCATTTCAAAACAGAAAAAACTCTTTAAATGACAATTTTTTTTGTTAAAATTAGTAACTTAACCTATTGATCCCCATGGTGTTCGCTTAGTGAAACCATGTCATAGCACCTTTGTTCAAAATCATGTCAAACTATGTCGTCTCTAATAATTAAATTACAATTAGGTAACGATGAATTAATGGTTGGGTAAATGTGGAGTTTTAAGGAGAAGTGTTTTAGTAGTTTAGAAAAGTTTGAATTAAAGGTAGCAGAATTTAACATTTGTTTCTTTTTTCAAGGAGGTAATTTGACTTAGTGATCTATTAATTTTTTGAAATTTAAATGATAATGATCATTTCAAAACTGGAAAAAACTCCTTAAATGACAATTTTTTTGTTAAAATTAGTAATTTAACCTATTGATCCCCATGGTGTTCACTTAGTGAAATCATGTCATAGAACCTTTGTTCATGGGATATTAAATAATACCCCTAATTTCATTAGATATTGGTAATTACTTACAAAGTTCCTTTTGTTGAGCCCCCCTCCCAATACATATTACCAATTTAAAAACTCATATTTTTAGGATATATTCCTTATTTTTACTAGAAACCCTTTTTTATACCCCTATACTCTACTCTGTGCCCCTAATTCCTACTCAAGAAGGTGAATCCCGCGTGAGTGATCCACTAATTTTATGAAATTTCAATTATAGGGTCATTTTAAAATGAGAAAAAACCCTCAAAGGACAGATTTTATAGTTAAAATTTGTATGAGTGAAGTAGAATTATAACTTCTAATTCAAATAAAAGGATTTGAATTAAAGACTCAAAAAAGTGGGAGAGTTTGGGAAAAACTAGGGTTTATAGAGAAACTTTGATGGTGGCAGTCGGAGGAGGGAGCTCGACTTCCTCCTACATGGAAATTTTGACAAACGGGAAGTTGTGACATCCCCATAATCAACTTCGCAATCTAGAGGAAACAACTCAGTTAGATTTGTTAAAAAGGTTAATCCTAAGTTTTATACTTTAGATATTTTCTAGAGTAATATTAAAGATTAAATTACTTTAGTGAGAAATTAGACTTTGAATATGAGTGTTTCTTTGTAAATAACAACTATAATTTCCATGTGATTATATGATTGGTTGTCCTACTTTATAGTCTACAATTGAGCTATATAAACAAGATCTCTTCTCTATAAAATTGAGTGAGATATTCTTGTAACTATGATGTAATTTCTTTTTCCTTATGAATAAAGTAAAGTTGTGTCTAAAGAAACTTATTTTTCATTTGGTAGCGGAGCCTTTTCCTTATGAATAGAGTAAAGTTATGTATGTAAAGAAACTTATTCTTCATTTGGTAGCAGAGCCTTTATACTTCTTAAGGGCTTGGTAGTTTCATGGTTGTGAATGATGAAGAGTGTGAGAGTTATGGCTCTCAAAGTTAAGAGATATCGTTGGTTTGTTGTCCAAAGATTGCCAAAGATATGCTGCTGAATATAACACTACAATTGAGAGGAAATCGCTCTCATTTTTGTAGACTGGAGGAATTCGATCTGCTTCAATTTGGAATCAGGTACATTCTAACTCTTTTAGTTGATATCATTCATCTATTTAACATATCTAAAAAAAAATTGAACAATATTCTGAATTTGTTAGAGTATATGAGTCTAAGTATTCATGTGATCTTTTCCATATCTGGTCGTCATTTAAGAAATTGTAATCATAAAGGCTTTCCAAGTTGATATCCCTTTTATATATGAAATAATGAAAGGTGCGAGACCTCTGCAAAAGATCGATATCTTCAATTATTTTGGTTCTGATCTGGTGCAACTTAATTTGTAAACTGTGTATATGGTTTGTGGATCTAAGAATTTTAAAATCCAAGAGTGCTAACATGCCATGTATCCAAGCGACAGAGCAATTTGGATAAGATTACTGTGGACAAGATCCGCAATCGCAAATCTGTTGTTGCCAGCGGTTCAATGTGCAGGTATTGTTTTACCACATACAAGTAACCCTAGCCGCATGAACGATTTTCATCCAGCCAAGGACATGAAGGAGAAGATCTTCTATTTATGCAATAGATCGGAGTTTGAGTCCCATCAGCAAAGCCTGTGTCGCAATCTGGTGAATATTGTACAACAATTTAATATGCTGCCTGGTATTTGTTTGAAATATTGTTTGAAATACTTAGATCTATTGAGAGCAAGTGCGGATCTCACAGATCTGTTAGATCTCCCATTTGGTTGCAGATCTGAAGCATAGACCAAAGTGCCAAGTGAGAAAAATTATAAATACGAAAATGAAAACCAAGAACAATCAGCAAGAGCCGAGCGTCGCACAGATGAAGACAGGATTGGAGATGAAGACAGGATTGGATTTGTTGTTGCATGTACAAGAGGAAACGGGCCACCGTCAAGAGACCCGTCGAGACCTGTGAGCTGTTTATACGCCTTGGTGTTGACAAAGATCCAAACTCGAAAGTGATGGCACAGTTTAGACAACTAGTGGCAAGACAATCTGAGCCTGCGATCTAACCTCTGAGCCTGTCAACATCTACGATCTTCCTTTATATACCAGCGATCCCTCCCAGTCTGCGATTTCATTCCTTCGATCGTGAATTGTGCTACACGGTTCAAATGCAGGTTAGATACTCCAGGATTCGTTCTAAAAAAAAATCGTACTCCTAGATTCTACCTCAAGGACTTCTCTTCCGCTAACGCAAAGCTATCGTGCATCTCCGAATAATCAAAAGAACCTACCGATCGCTCAATTTGGTGCAGAATTGTGCATATATCTGGGCTCCTTTGGTATCAAAATTGTGCATATATCTAGGCGCCTTTGCATATCAAAAGCCGTCAAAGTTTTCACTTTATGTTGGATTCGAGATCTTGGTTTTTCAAGTTAGTGGAGTTATGGATCAATTTTGAGTGCGCAAACACTGGATTTAACCATTGCTCGGGTCGATCACTTCCAATATGCCAGTATCTAATTCTCCTCACTCTGCGGCCATACATACATTTAGTAGCGTAGATTTTTAATAAGCGTCAGTCACTTTAGTAGATCCGATGATTAATTGAAGCTAGTGGTTGTAGGTAGGGGCCATTTAAGCCCAAGTGCTTAGCTAAGCTAGTGGTTGTCCATTATGTTGGGCATTTATTTAGGTTTATGGTGGTATGTGATCATTTCGAATTCTTGTGTGTGAGGTACATAGTTTACATGGATGGATTTATCAAGGAATATGTCATTTATGAATGTTTGAAAAAATCCAATAGGTTTTTCCACAAGGTTTTCCATGTAAAAAAGTAGGGTTCATTTAGAGGTTATCAAAGGTTAATTACTCGGAAGCATGGATTATATAGAGGTAATTAGTGGTTAAGTAGGGGTCATTTTGGTGCAAAGACAGATAATTGGGGGTAATTAGCCATCAATTATGAGGTTAATTAGGGGGCAATTATACAATAATTAGTGGTAAACTTTAGTAGTATTTGAGAGGATGGATATTGAGAATATACATTAAAATTATAACCGCCCCAAACCGCCTCCAAAAGTAAAATTCTCTAATTTTATGGGGGTTTTAAAAAAAACCTCCTTGAAGCAAATAATTAAGAGTATCCTTTTTAACCCCCCTAAAAGTCATGACAATTTAACAATTGGAGGCATGCTTTTACAAACCATCACCAAAAGTTCAATTCTCAACAGTTTTAGAGGGATGATTTTTTTTAAGTACACCTAGAAAATGTCTTTAGATGGGGTCTTTAAAAATCCCCCTCCAAAATTCATGAGAATTGAACTTTTGGGAGCATTTTTAAAACAAGAGTCTCCAAATGTCTAGTTCTCATGACTTGTTTTTTTTATTGGGGGAGGGGTCTAAAAAATTTCTTAAACACCTTTAGGGGAGTCTTTCTAACCAGCCCCCCACACAAAAGTCCAATGCTGAGGAGTTTTGAGGGGGGTTTTAAGAACCGCCCCCAAAGACCTATCTATCTATCTATCTATATTGGGGGGTTCAACAAAACAACTCCCCCACAAAAGCCCAATTATCACCACTTTTGAGGGGGATTTCTAAGAGCTTCCCACAAACAACTAAAATATTTTTATTTTTATTTGGGGGGAGGGGGCTTATAAAAACTGCCTCAAGCCAAAATCACCCCCAAAAAGGTATTTTTTGTTGTGGATAATTTGGGAAAGTGATAAAGTGATGCAATAAGTAAGGCGTTAGAGAATAAGCCACCATTGACTAATTGGGAAGTGTTCAAAGACATCCAAGCATATTATCTTGAGGGAATCAAGGGAAAAAAACACCTTGGTACACATAATAAATAAGACTCCCATGAAAAAATAAAGGGAAAGAAAAAAGAATATTGCAATAGTGAGTGCATTCCCTATTCTAAACAATCTTAGTCTTGTGAAAATAACAAACTTACATAGGAGTATTGTTGAAAAATATCTTTTGAAAAGCACCCAAAAAATTTCAAATAAAGAAGAAGAAGGCCTTGGTTACTCTAGTAGCCAAGGAAAAGGTACACAACACCTTACACCGGAAAGGAAAAGTGAGTTGCACTACTCTATAAAGAGAATTAACCATGGCTGGTTGTAGTCAAAATGAGGATAAGGAGATTCCAGAGTTATTTAATATCCACTACTATAAAAATGGCCTCTAAAGCCTCTTATGGTGACACCCAACAAAGTTTTATCGACATAAGCATATTTGGTAACATTCATTAAAGGACTACCAATATAACTGGTTTTGGTGACTAAAACACCAACGTTCCTTTTAATGTTGTTGTCAATTTAATGTTTCGACAACTTTGGTGATGTAAAATCTTCTCGAAGACTTTAATGATCATCAACAAAGCCACTTATGTAGAAACCCAAAAAATATCATCAACATAAATATCTTTGGAATCGATAATTGAAGGACTATTGCGATAAGTGGATTGGGTGAGTGAAACAATAACGTTCCTTTCAAGATCGTATTCAATTAATGTTTCATCAAAAAAGAACGAAGACAAGGGTAATAGAGATGACGTATGATGGAACTCTCGCATTAGAATCTGGCACCATTAAATGTAAATGGGAAGATATTTGATATTATATGTTAAAATAAATTTAAAGGTAAATGCAGAAAACCACAAGCGTTCATCGAGACCAAATTCGTTATAACTAACCTTCAAGTACACACTTCCAAGTCCTACTGCTACAAGGAATAACAATTGTGTTCTAAATATTATATTGCAAAGCTTGCATGACAAAGTATAGACTTTAGAATATCTAGAATTTGCATATCTGACCTATGACTTATTGCCATTATTATAAGGACCAATTTTCTCAATACTAACAAGACTATCCGAACTTGCAAATTGGTCTTGGAAGTTTGTTTGTTGAAACCCATACTTTGTGGAAACATTCCGAAAATAATCATGATCAAAATTTGTTCTAGTTTAACTAATGATTTCCATGACATAGTTTAAGTCATTAAGTTGTGGGGGTATTTTTTTACCTACAAATTCAAGTGAATCATGCAGTGACTTCGAGGCCGACATAGTGTGCCAGTGATACCTACATAAGGATCAAAATAGAGGTTATCAGATTCATAATCCTACAGATCGGTTGATGAATTATTAAGATAAAAATTCATATAGGGTGTTTTTTCCATTCCATGCCTCATCTCTCCTACATGAAGCGTTGTTTCACTGTATAGACCAGAAGTAGGTTCATCTAGAAACAACACAGCATGTTCATGTATAATTTATACCCCTACCAAAACCCTTCTTCTTTCACCTCTTGACTCTCCATTTACAAATAAAGGTTATGTGAGTATTCCATCTCATACTACCTTCGAAACAATGCGGGGAATGGACCTACTGGTAATAATATAATTGAATCTCGTGAAGATGCCTTTATGTATGAAAAGGAACTTGTTAATCCTTTGTTAGAACCAAAACTATCTATTATTTTATTAGTCATGTTTTTGGAAATATATTTCACGGTAACTTGTGATAGTGGATATCACTAGTTTATGTTGTTATATACCATGTGAGTCAATTTAAATGCTAAATTTTCTTACATTTTAACTGTCAATCCAGGCGCATAATCTTATGAGATGCAAGAAAAGTATATACAATATTCACATAAAAAATGAGTTATATATTCAAATCAATTATAACAATGAACGTAAACCAACAGACTACAGAACTCATAACTTGATTTGACATGCACAGTTATCAAGCCACTCGTCACAATATTTCACTCAGTTCACAAGGTTAGAGCGTTCGTGGAGCATTCATAGAAAACTTTTTATTTTCAATTCATTAGATATCAAAGTTCTTCAACATCTATAATAAATTCATTATGTAAACAATTATACCAATGGAAATAAATTCCAAACAATCCCACAATAATCACAAAGTATAGTCCTCTTGATACTAATCACCCTTGAATCAATAATCAATATGGTTAGTATTTGTTGAATCATAGGTCACAACAATACTTCTCCATGTAATTTCTTGTTATGTCGGATGCTATTTTCTAAACCTCATGATTGATCGGTTGCATATAAGAGGGATTCATTTTTTGTAATGAAATACTCACTAATAAAAAAAACTTCAAGCACTTGCAAGATTAGTCTCCTATGATCAATTATGTTTGAATCAGTAGTGATTATGACAAGTGTTCGTATAACCAAGATTACACAATGTTATGTGATCAATAATCACTTTGTTATAATAGATTCCATGTTCTTGATCATACACCTTCATCCTTGAAGATTTATAGCAAGGAATGCGCAAGGAATACCACATATTGTACAAGTAAATACTTCACACAACGATTATAAACATTAACCAACTCTATAGAAAATGGAAACAAATACAACATATTGTACAAGTAAGCTACATATATGTACTCAATCCTCACATATTAAATCAACCTACCAAGTCAAACACCAAGCCAAGTTTCAAGCCAAGTGTTGAGATCCCGTGGTGAAGAGTCTTGTGGATAATGCATCAAACTAATTTCCAAACAAATATGCATATAAAAACAAATTTGTGTATTCTTGTGACAAATGTGGGATAAATCTTGCTAAGGTGAAACATAAACAATGGAACATTGTCGTGACATATCGATTTAGGATTATATGGGATTATGTAATGGTATTATTGAACAAATGAAATACATGGAGATACATGGTGAAACATATTTAATATAGATAAGGAGAGAATGGAAATTCCTTATTTTACCATTTTCTTTTATCTATCTTCACTCAAACTTTCTCTATTGTATAATCTCAAGGGTGTTGATTTAGCTGGTCCCAATATTATCTCACTGAATTCGAGTAGTTGCTGAGTATTGGAGATCCCCAAGCTTAATTGTCCCTTACTAAGAAGCATTAAAAATTTGTGCACTATATCTTCAAGACTCAAATGGAGTTTTACCAATGCATTGATGGTAATGAATTAGTTATTAGAAGGATTTAAATTCATGCATGAAAAATAAATAAGAAAGTCTTCTAGTTTGTTGATGATTTGATTACACCTTGTGGATAGAGAAGAGGTAGCAAAAAGGTGTGGCTTTGCTTCAATAATTCTAGTCAGTTTCTTCCAAGACATACCAAACAACCTCTAAAATGAGCTTTAATACCTACAAGATAGAGATAAAAAGTACCAAGAATTCAATGAGTGGGAAAACCATTTTGGTTTAATTTTTTTAATAAAATATTGGGTATTGGTTGAGCCCCAATATTTATCTTTTCATGCAAGTAAACCTACCAAGTGTTAATCTCTGATCTAAGTGTTGATATCCCATACATGATCCCAAAGTGGATATTCTTGTGTTAACCGCCTCTTTTTTTCTCCCTTGCTCCACAAACACCCAACCTCCTATCACCCCCCTCCCTCTTTCTCTACATATAATCCCTCAAAAACATATTCTCTCTTTACCTCTAACCCCTAACAAATCCTCATCTCTCCATGTCTCTCACGCTCCCCTTACCCCTAACACCCCCTCTCTCTATATCTATCCTAATCCCTCTACCCCTAACCACCTCTCT
>LPNX010029209.1:123959-148798 GCA_001517045.1 Pseudotsuga menziesii | reverse complement strand
CACCTCTCTCTATATCTATCTATCCACCTCTATACCTCCCTCCATATCCTACCACCTATCCCCTTCCCTCTCCCCACCCCTCTCTCTCTCTCACCCCTCCCTCTCCCCTGCTTTCTAGTTTTGTAGATTCCAAATATGCGATTTGCTTTTAAAAATATTTGCTTATCTATTTTTCTTTTGTCAATACTCCTCAACTCAAAAATCACATTGTTAGTGTTTCTTTCACAACTTTTTCATTTCTAAAGCACTAAATTTTTTTTTATGTTGCACTACTAGACACCACCTTTATGTTGGTTGTGGAGCCTAATCTTCTGGATACAGAGATATTATTCAGCTGTGATTGTAACCCAGGAGTACAGTACACTCGTTCCCCCTACCTTGGGGTTTGGGGTAGCACCCCGAAAAATGGGGTTCGGGGGTGGAGCTCCTGAGAAATTTTTTTGGGATGTGTGTTGGCCAACGGTATTGCGGACCCATGGTATTGGGTTAACCCTATAATTTTCCCATTGTATTTCCCCTATAAAAGAAATCATTGTAAAATGACTAAGTATGGTATTGTATTGTATTAGAAGAGAGACTGTGAGAGCGTAAAGATGAAGTGCAGTGGTTTTGTTGCAGGGTGTATCCATTCATATTTCTCGACTGTAATAAAAGGACTGGCAATTTATTTGTGGACATAGCCCATCGTTTGGATGAACCTCGTTATATCTGTGTCTCTCTGTAATGTTTTAATGTGTTTTTCATCTTGTTTATTGATTTAACTATATATCTGTTATTTCTTTGTGGTCCTATTTTCTAACAATTGGTATCAGAGCCAAAAGATCTATTTGGTTGGTAAACTCGCAGGAAAGAAGGGTTTGTGGTTCGAGTGGGAGAAATGGCGAAAGAAGGAAATTTTAGGGTCGAGAAATTTAACAGCCAAAACTATCAGTTATGGAAGATGCAAATGGAAGACTATCTATACCAGAAGGATTTGTACCTATCGTTGGGCGGAAAATCAAAGCAGCTGGTGGGTATGAAGGATGAAGAATGGGAGGTTCTTGACATAAGGGCACTAGGAACAATACGGCTGTGCCTGGCTTCATCGATGGTCTTCAATAGTTTGAAAGAAAAAACAATAGAGGGTGTGATGAGCGCATTGAGTAAGCTCTATGAAAAACCCTCGACTTCTAACAAGGTATTTTTAATGAAGCATTTATTTAGTATGAAGATGTCGGAAGGTGGATCTATTGCTGACCATTTAAATGACTTTAATACACTTACCAATCAGTTAAGTTCTGTAAAAGTGAAATTTGATGATGAGGTTAGGGCTCTTCTAATATTATGCTCATTGCCAGAAAGATGGAATAGCTTAGTCATGGCTGTAAGTAACTATGTCGCTAGTTCAAACACTCTTAAGTTTGATGATGTTGTTGGTGTTATTCTTAGTAAGGAAATGCGAAGAAAAATTATAGGTGAGGCATCGGGTAATGCGTTGACCATGGAGAGCAGAGGGAGACAAAACAAGGGAAATCACGACAAGTATAAAAAGGTAAGATCCAAGTCTAGATTCAAAAAAATAGAGTGCTAGAACTGTGGTAAGAAAGGACATCTGAAGAAAGACTGCAGAGCTCCAAAGAAAAAAGGAGATAGACAACAAGAGATTACTCAGGAAGCGAATGTAGCAGGTGATGTGTTACAAGATAATTTGATTCTTGCATTAGATAATACTAGTGATTACTGGGTAGTAGATTCAGGGGCTTCATGTCATGCTACACCCCATAGGAAATTCTTTCATGATTATGTTCAAGGTGATTTTGGGCATTTGCTATTGGGGGATGATGAACCATGTAAAATTCTTGGAAAGGGTAAAGTACGAATTAAGTTAAATAATGGAAGTCAATGGCTGCTAAAGTTTGTAAGGCACATTCGTGCTATGAAAATAAATCTGATCTCAATAGGGAAATTGGGAGATAGCGGTTGTTTGTCTACGTTTGGAGAAACATTGTGGAAGATCACTAAAGGATCAATGGTAATTGCGAAAGGAGATATGATAGGTACATTATATTTATGTCCTCATAATACTGATTATTCTATCTCTATAGCTTTCATAGAAATAGGTGTAGCATTGTGTCATCATAGGCTTGGCCACATAGGTGAGAAGGGGATGTAGATTCTCCACTCAAGGAAATTGCTTCCTGATCTAAAGCAGGTAAGTTTGGAATTCTGTGAGAACTATGTTTATGGAAAACATAAGAGAGTTAGATTTCTCAGGGTTGAGAAAAAAAATAAGAGTGAAAAGTTATAGCTTGTCCATATAGATGTATGGGGACCAGCTCAGGTACAATCTCTTGGTGGCTCTCGTTATTATGTTACTTTTATTGATGATGCAACTAGAAAAACTTGGTTTTATTACATTGGACAAAAATATTATGTGTTTGATACTTTTAAGAAGTGGAAAGCTTTGGCTGAGAATGAGACATGAAAAAGGTAGAAATGTATCAGAACTGATAATGGAGGTGAGTACTACAGCAAGGAGTTTGAAAGTTACTGTTCACACAATGGGATTTGCAGAGAGAAGACAGTCACTGGAACACCCCAAGAAAATGGTGTGTCAGAAAGGATGAACAGAACAATCATGGAGCATGAAAGGTGTATGAGATTGCATGCAGGGTTGCCCTTATAGTTTTGGGCTGATGCTGTAAACACTGTTGTTTATTTAATAAACAGAGGACCTTCAAGTGCTTTGGATGGTGGCATTCCAGAGGAGGCATGGACAGACAAACAGGTAAAGTACTCATTTTTGAGAACTTTTGGTTGTAAAGCATTTGTCCATATTGATAAATATGATAGAACAAAGCTTGAGGCTAAGTCGAAGAAATGTACCTTTATTGGATACGGGGTTGATGATTTTGGTTATCGCTTATGGGATCTTCAAAATCGCAAAATCATTAGGATTAGAGATGAAGTATTCAATGAAAAGGTCATGTACAAAGATCAGTTGCAGGGAAAGAAAGAAGAAAAGGAAAACACAGAGTACATAGTGCTTGATGAAATCAAAGAAAATGAAGTTCCAAAAGCACCAAAAAATCAAGAGCAGCACTAGGTTCCTGAAACTCCTACAAGTAAGAAAGTCTACCACATTAAGTAGACCCCCTAAACGATTCTCTCCTTCACTGTATTATTTATTGATGACTGATTCTGGTGAACCAAAATGTTTTGAAGAAGCAATGCAGGTAGAAACTAGAAAGAAGTTGGAGCAAGGCATGGATGAGGAGATGGACTCATTGGTAAGAAACCAGACTTGGGATCTGGTTAAGTTGCCTGCAGAAAAAATTGCATTGCAGAATAAATGGGTTTACAGGTTGAAGGAAAAACATGGAGGAAAGAAGTGGTACAAGGCTAGACTTGTTGTAAAGGGGTTTGCACAAAAGAAAGGTATAGAGTTTGATGAAATATTTTCTCCTATTGTTAAAATGACTTCAATTAGAACTATTTTAAGACTAGTGGTGGTAAAAGATGCACATCTTGAACAATTAGATGTAAAAATGACCTTTCTCCATGGATATTTGGAGGAAGAGATTTATATGCAGCAGCCACAAGGGTATGAGGTCAAAGGGAAGGAGAATTTGGTTTGCAGGTTGAAGAAGAGCTTGTATGGCCTGAAGCAAGCCCTAAGTCAATGGTATTTAAAATTTAATAAGTTTATGACAGAACAAGGTTATGGTAGATGTCATTCTGACTACTGTGTTTATTTCAAGAGGCTAGATAAAGAAAGATATATTATCTTGTTATTGTATGTGGATGACATGCTTGTTGCAGGGTCTATCACGCAGGACATAAACGTGCTCAAAAGAAAACTAGCTAAATATTTTGCGATGAAGGATTTTGGTGCTGGAAAGCAAATCCTTGGTATGAGAATAACAAGAAACAAGAAAAATCACAAATTGACATTGTCTCAAGGCGAGTACATAGAAAAGGTGTTGCAGAGGTTTAGAATGCGGAATGAAAAACTACTCAGTACACCTTTGGCCAACCATTTCAAACTAAGCAGGGATATGTGTCTAGAGACACATGAAGAGATAGATTACATGTCTAGGATTCCCTATTCATCAGCAGTCGGGAGATTTATGTATGCCATGGTGTGCACAAGACCATCTATTGCACATGTAGTGGGAGTTGTGAGCAGGTATATGAATAATCAAGGTAAATAGCATTGGAAAGCAGTAGAGTGGATTCTCAGGTATTTGAGAGGTACCACTTCTCATGCATTATGTTTTGGAGGTTGAGACATTGTTCTACAGGGATATGTTGATGAAGATATGGCTGGTGGTAAAGACAGTAGGAGGAGCACCATAGGGTATGTGCTTACTGTACATGGAACAGAAGTAAGTTATATTTCAAAACTGCAACAAGTTGTTGCACTTTCAACAATGGAAGCAGAGTATGTTGCTGCTACAGAGGCTAGTAAGGAGATGATTTGGTTGCAGAGGTTCATGGAAGAATTTGGTTAAAAGTAGGAGAATAGTAGGCTGCACAGTGACAGCCAGATGCCATTCATCTTGCAAAGAACTCATCCTTTCATTCGAGTACTAAACATATACAACTCAAGTACCACTTCATAATATTTGTTCTAGATGAAGAACTGTTAAGACTGGAAAAGATACACACTAGCCAGAATCTTGCAGACATCTTGACAAAGGGAGTAACCAGAGAGAAACGGAGTTCCTGCTCAGTTTCTGTTGGCCTTCAAGCATGAAGGTGAAAATAACAAACTTGCCAAGTCGAAGGTCCAAAGCATAGTCTAGCAAGTGTAGTAGTGGTGGAGTTGCTGTGATCAGTCTCCAAGTGGGAGATTGTTGGTTATGGACCCTAATGTTCTGGATCCAGAGATATTATTTAGTTGTGATTGTAAAACTAGAGTACTGTACACTTGTTCCCCCTTCCTTGAGGTTCGGGGGCGGAAACCCTGAGAAAAAATTTTGGGATGTGTGTTGGCCAACAGTATTGTGGACCTATGGTATTGGGTTAACTCTAGAATTTTCCCATTGTATTTCCCCTATAAAAGAAATCATTGTAAAATGACTGAGTATCATATTGTATTGTATTGGAAGAGAGACTATGAGAGTGTGAAGAGGAAGTGCAATGGTTTTGCTACAGGGTGTATCCCTTCATCTTTCTGGACTGTAATAAATGGACTGGCAATTTCTTTATGGACATAGCCCATCGTTTGGGTGAACCATGTTATATCTGTGTCTCTCTGTAATGTTTTAATGTGTTTTTCATCTTGTTTACTGATTTAACTATATATCTGTTATTGCTCTATGGTCCTGTTTTCTAACACTCTACATGCTATAAAAAAAAATCATTATCATTGCATTAAGACTTTCAAAAGATGCACTCACACTTTGAGTACTTTTTTAAATGTTTGAGCAAATAGATTATTTAAAAAAATTATAGTATTAAATTTATTTGGAAAAATTGTGTTGCACTAGTACTATTTGTTCTCTTTATGTCTTCTAATTTTGTAGGTTGATTCCATCATTTCTGCACTCAAAGTTTGCACCCACAAATAAATATACCTTATCATTTTCCCCAAAGATACAATGTATTTATTAGAAAAGATCAACGTGAGATATTTATGAAAATTTTCAATAGATAAAATTTATATAATAGAAAGAGATTCAATTTCCTAAATTTCATATTTTTTACACAAAGAAGTATTTATTATGTAAGTATCTCAAAATATCCATGTAAGTTGAGGGATGCATGTATTTTTAGTTTTCTATTGCATCTAACGTGTTAAAAGAGACCCTCATTAGCTTGCACCAATCCTCGTCTTGATCTATATTAGTGGTTTAAGTTGGTCATTTATAGCTATGTCACTTGAAATTTCTCAAATGTGGTAGTGTTTAGCTTATTAAAAATGTCGGGACTAAGATCTAAATCTTTTGTATTTCCATTTGAGGTTCTCTGTTAATATGTCTCATCACACCAAGCTTGATGAAAAGCTTGAGGGAATTGATAACTTTCAAGCCTGGAAGTACAAGATGTCCGTGCTCCTGGAAGAAAATGAGTTGGACTCTTACATTAGTGAAAAGGTTCTACTTCAAGAGGGAGATGAGGCTAAGGACTTACCCAAGAAGAAATTGGTCATGGATAAGAGGATTATTGTTGATTCAATCAAGGATCACCTCATACCACATGTGTCCTCCCTAAATAAACCTAAATCTATGTTGTATGTCCTGGCCAAACTATTTGAAGCGAAGAAAATAAATCAGAAGATGACTTTGAGGAACCAATTGAATAATATGAAAATCTAGAATGTGGAGACCATATAGTCATACTTCACAAGGGTCTCCCAGATCAAAGAACAACTTGAAGCAGTGGATGAAGAAGTGGAGAATGCAGAAATTGTGATGACCACCTTGAATGGTCTGCCTAGATCATGGGACTCCTTCATTCAAGGGATTTGTGCAAGGAGGAAGCTAGTAAAGTTTAGTAGGTTGTGGGAAAAATGCTACCGTGAATACGCTCAAATAATATCCCAATAATAAAAGATGGGAAGTGAAGACCAAGATCTCATAGTACACTCCAAGAAAAGAAAAATAGACTATCACAAAGGTAAGCACTTCCACCCTATAAGATCTAGCAAGAATTTAAGCAATGATTGGCTTATAGATAGTGGGGCTTCCAAACATATGACAAGATTCAAAGAATCATTTCTAAAACTATCGTAACATGAATGACCCCACAAGGTGAAACTTGGGGATGAATACCAGTATCCAATAAAAGGTAGTGGCGAATCCTCCTATAAGCTAGACTCTGGAAAGTCTATGGAGATGAAGGATGTCTTGTTTATACGAGGACTAAATAAGAGCCTCCTATCCATATCTGCATTGGATGCAAAATACATGAGGGTTTCATTTGTAGATGGACAAGTTCTTATGTGTCCAAAAGGAAAGACTATTGATGATGCAGTAGTGATTGGGGAACAAGAAGGAGGTCTATACAAATTGAAGGGCCAACAAGGACAAGATTTGGTTCATAACTTAGTAGATCCAAATGAACTTTGGAATAGAAGGCTTGCACATGTACACTATAAGGAACTACCACTTGCAAGCAAATTTGTTGAAGGTCTTCCCAAAATATAGGCAAAAAATGAAGGATTTTGCAAAGGATGTGCAAAAGGAAAGAAAATAAAGAAGATATTTCCAACTAGTGAAAGAAAAGCAAAAGAAATATTGGAAATCATTCACTATGATGTATGCATACCAATGTCATCCAGCTCATTAACCGGGTATGTATACTATGTTCCTTTCATTGCTGATTTTTCTAGAAAGACATAGATATACTTATTTAAGAACAAAGATGAAGTACTTAGCAATTTCAATGAATTGAAATCCTTGATCAAGAACCACACAGAAAAGAAGATCGAGACATTTTGATGAAACAATAGCGGAGAATTCACATCAAATGAATTCAAAGAGTTATGCAGAGATTCAAGGATTAAGAGGGAGCTAACCACTCCATATAATCCACAGCAGAATGGGGTTGTAGAAAGGAAGAATGGAATGATCATGGAAGCTCCAAAAGCAATGCTTCATGATCAAGATATTCCCATGAATCTATGGGCAGAAGCTTCTAGAACAGCGGTGTATGTACATAACCGAACTCCACCCAAAGTGATCGAGAACAAGACACCTGAAGAAGTCTTTCATGGCAAGAAAATAGAAGTAAGCCATCTCAGAATATTCGAATGTCCTATGTACATACACATTCCAAAATAAAAGAGGACAAAGTTAGATCCTTCTGGAAAGAAGGGTATATTTGTGGGATATAGTGAAAGCTCGAAAGTTTACATAATATACTTCCCAGGATTCAATAAGATTGACATAAGAAGAGACGTAACGTTTGATGAAGATTCAGCTTACAACAAATCTAGAAAGAGAAGAGTTGAAGACTCTGAAGAAACAAAAGCACCTAGAATTCAAGATAAGACCATGAATGATGCAAATCAAGATGAAGATTGAGAAATACAAGAACCCTAGGAACCTGTAGATCCACCCCAAGGGAATAATCCTCACAAGAGGAAACCTACATGGGTACGAGAGGCTATCCAAGGTGCAGAAAGATATGGGGATCATGAAGAAATACACAAAGAGAGGAAAAGAACTAGGTCATGCTCCGGTTATGTGGCCTTGCTATGTGAAATTATTGATAAAGAACCTTCCAACTATGAAGAAGCTGTAGAGAAGAAATAATGGAAGGATTCTATGATCAAGGAGTACCAATCAATCATGAAGAATGTTGTTTGGGATGTTGTCCCTAGAACAAATGGGAAGTCTATCATGACTTCCAAATGGATCTACAAGATCAAGCATGCTACAGATGGTAGCATAGAAAAATATAAAGAAAGATTTGTGGCTTGTGGCTTCTCCTAGAAAGAAGGAATATATTATGAAGAAACTTTTGCACCTGTATCTAGATACACTTCCATGAGATCAGTACTTGCTCTAGATGCAGTATTGAAATGGAAGATACGTCAGATGGATGTCAAGACTACTTTCTTGAATGGTGTAGTGGAAGAGGAACTGTATGTGGAGAAGCCATTTGGTTTTGAGACACATGACAAGGAGACTCATGTGTGTAAATTAAAGAAACCCATGTACAGCTTGAAATAGGCACCCATGACATGGTACAACATAATTGACATCTTCCTATCCAGTTTGGGCTTTACCTAGAGTAAAGCAGATTCCAACCTTTACTACAAGGTTGAAGAAGGGAACCCCGTGATACTTCTACTATATGTAGACGATGTGTTTGTGATAGGAAACGATGGGTTAATTGCTGATACGAAGAGGAAGCCTGATGTTGAGTTCAAAATGAAGGACTTGGGTATGATGCATTAATTTCTAGGAATGGAGGTGCGGAAGTATGCAGATGAAATATCCCTGGGACAAGGAAAGTATGCAGTAGAGATCCTGAAGAAGTTCGGGATGATGGACTGTAAGGCCATGACTACAGCTATGGCATCGAACCTAAAGCTACTGAGTGATGCTTCATCTGAGTTGGTTTATGCTACGATGTATCGTTAGATGATTGTGTCCTTGATGTACCTAATGAATATGAGACCAGATATTTTCTTTGTTCTGAACACATTGAGCTAGTTCCTGACAGATCCTAGACATGTTCACTTGCTGCAAAACATATTCTAAGGTACACAAAGGGTACAGTTGATTATGGGCTCAAGTATAAGGTGAATCAGAATATTAACATCGAAGGTTATGTTGATTGAGATTGGGAAGGAAGTGTCATTGATAGGAAGAGACCTTCAGGGTGGTGCTTCAGTATCGGATTAGGTGTGATCTCTTGGTTTAGCAGGAAGCAGTCCTATGTGGCACTGAGTATAACCAAAGAAGAGTATGTCGCAGCTTGTTCAGCTAGCTGTGAGGTAGTGTGGCTTAGGAAGCTACTATCTGATTTGTTTGATCTCCAGTTGGATGCTACTTGTATATATTGCAACAACCAGATTTGTGTGAAGTTGTGTGAGAACTCGATGTTCCATGACAAGTCGAAGCAGATCGAGATCAAATATCACTATATCAGGTATATGGTGAAGAGAGGAGTAGTGAAGCTCCAGTATGTTGCGATGTACGAATAGATAGCTGATGTGTTGACCAAGACATTGGCCAGAGTGAAGTTTGACTACTTCAGGGACAAGCTTGTTGTTCTCCAGATTGAGGTTCCCTCCAAAGGGAGGTGATAAGTCCAAGAGCCTTTCTGACATGGTAGGATTGGTTCCTTCCATGGTTAGATATAAGTGCAGGAGCCATTCTAATGTGACTGTGGGATGTGTTCCCACATGATCAGATGTAAGTGTAGATCTATTCTGATGTGACTGTGGGATGTGTTCCCACATGATTAGATATAAGTGCTGAGCATTTATAGCATGTATGCGTGATGTGTTTCCCACATATCTAGATATAACTGCTGAGCCCTTCTAGCATGGAGGTGGGATGTGTTCCCCACATGGCTAGATGTAAGTGCTGAGTCCTTTTGACATGGTTGTTGGATGTGTTCCTCCCATGGTCAGATATAAGTGATAATCTGTTCTAACATGGTTGTTGGATTTGTTCCTCCCATGGTCAGATGTAAGTGATGAGCCCTTATTACATGGTTGTTGGATGTGTTCATCCCATGGTAAGATGTAAGTGTTGAGCCCTTCTTACATGGTCGTTGGATGTGTTCCTTCCATGGTAAGATATAAGTGTTGAATACTTTCTGACATGGTTGTTGGATGCGTTCCTCCCATGGTCATATGTGAGTGCTGGGAATTTTTGACATGGTTGTTGGATGTGTTCCTCCCATGGTCAGATGTGAGTGCTAGGCATATGACATAGTTGTTGGATATGTTCCTCCCATGCTCATATGTAAGTGTTGGGTGGGCCATTCTAACTTAGGATTAGATATAAGCGCTAAAGAACACCTACATGGAGGCTAGGACTACAACCAACATGAAAAATGGCTGGATTGGTAGAACTTCCTATGACGAGAAGAATCGAGAGATAGCACCAGTGATGATTCAGATCTAGTGATGATCTAGATCCAAATCCAGTAATGAAGATGACTTGAAGATGAAGATAATTTGATGATGATGTAGATGATACAGAGAAGAAGACTCGACTTGATAAATTGTGTCGAGAGAATACCTTCCTAGTTAAGAGGGAGTGTTGATGTATTTGTAATTTCAGAATGTATTCACTTGTATATTTTATGTATTGTAGCCCGATGTTTATTCCAGGAAGTATCTGTAATGTAATTGATTCATGTCATGCCCCGATGTTCCTATTGGGAGAATCAATAATGTAAACAAGTCATGTAAAGTCATAGAGGGTAACCGTCCTTATTGATCAAGGGTTAAAGTCCTCGCAGTTGTGGGTCCCTAGGGTTATTAGACTCTCCTAGAGTAGGCGTCCTTTGTGAGTTATTGTCAAGTCAAGAATTAGTATAAATAGAGAGTGAGACTCTCTATTTATAACACATTCACTCACACTCAGTTGTAGCACATAACTGAGAGAGAAAGAAGTAGCCGAGACAAGAGAGAGAGAGAGACAACTATTGTTGGGAGATCATCTTATTTTTTTGGGTTTTACTTTTGATGTTGATTCTATCTCTGAGGAAGTTGTGGGGTTTTCTCCTTTATGGTTTCCCCGAGGAAAATATTTGTGTCTATTGTCTCTTGTGTTTGATTGATGTGCTTGTTATTCTCTCAGTTAAATATCCTAAGATAATGCTAGCTTAAATGTTAAAAATCTAACACTAAGTTGAGATGGCCTTGTCCAAGAAAGGAATCAGATGATTTGCTACAATTTTAGAGATAAGCTTATAATTCAGATTGCAAAGTGAGATAAGTCAAAAGTATGCAAAGGTTTGAGTATTTTCGCACTTGGGAATAGGTGTTAGTGTAACACCCTTGTTTTGACCCCGTTTACATTAAAATGTATATGATGTATATATTGTAATTAATCGTGGTGCGGATCTAAAGGAAAAATCCCCACCATCAATTTTATTATGTTATGTTTTGGCGATTCAAATTGTTGCCGATGGTATATCATGCTATCCGACACATATTAAATTTGGCATTGTGTAAACATGCATTTTAATCAAAATAAACCCCAACCAGCTATGTCAATGCATTCATAATGAAAAGGGCATGATTTTCCTAAGGATAGGGAGTGAAATTATTTAACCCTTGGGGCCAATGGGGAAAAGCCAAGTGTCAGCTGTTAAACCCATTTAATTGTCACCCACCCTTTTGACTTACTCACCTTCCCTTGTCTCAACCAATCAACTACCAAATTAAAAACCTTCGATGTTAGTTGGGTAGCTATTGCTAGGAACTGGTGTGTGGTAGGAGTGTTAGTACTTTCCCATAAACAAACTTCACCAGCAGACTCATCCAGCCTCACATGGGTAGGAAGAGAACACACCCATTCTTCCATTATTTCCCATCCTCATGCAGGGACGGTCGACTTCTCTCCTCATGCATAGGTTTTGGGACTTTTCCCTCACGCAGAGAGCTAGGGACCCATTTTTGGGAATTCATGATTTTGGATTGGCCATGCATATTGTCCTCATGCATGCATACCATGACTAGTTCAGTATTCCATTTTTCTGATTTTGGTATGTGTGCAATTTCCTTCAAATTGTGGGTTTGTGTATACGTTTCCATCTCTACTTTCGGGCTGTGTCTTTCCCATTGCTTCAGTGGCGAGATCGCGGCTGTTGTTTTCCCCATGTGTGTGGGTTGTTGCTGAGTTGTTTTGGCCATGTTAGGGCCAAGAACAACTCTGATATTGTTTTGCTCATTCGGAGCTGTGTATCACCATTTTTGGCTACTGTAATGTTTCCTTATTCTTCCTCAGAGCTGTGAATTGATCGATTTTGCTGTGTATGCAGTGGTTGGTATTTAAAATGTATTGGAGTGGAAATGAAGGCTTGGTCTGCTTGATAAACCTGGTGTGTTCGTGAGCCTCATGGATAGAGATAGAGGGTTGGCCTTCTTCTCCACACCCCCTGAATAACACTGGAAGGGAAGTCAAGTCCTGAGGGACTATGCAACAAAGAAGGGACTAATTCCTTATGGTGGGTGTGTGTGGGTGTCCTAGAAGTGAGGATAGTTCTGGTGTAGGTGTCCTTATCTCTTCAGTGAGCCCACCAGCTTAGCAGTCATCTTTTCACAGCTCCCTGATGTCCTGATAAACCCAACTGTGTTGGCTTGGATGAGTTGTGTATCTTTTGCTATGTGTGAGCCTGCTTAGTTTCCTTATTCGTTGGGGAATCATGCCCAAATCAGGGATGGTAGTGTTGCTGAGAGATTAAGAAGAACATTGGCCTATGGTTGGGTGGAACGTTGCAGCAACATAGCTGGTTACAGGGAGCTTCATTCAAAGATAAGTATTCTTGTATATTTCATCTCTGCAATTGTATTTACTGTTTAATGAATTACAATGAACATGACGAATGCTTGAATGTATGGTTTTGCTTCCGCTGAATGGTAATGATGTATCCATGTTTTACTTTCATTCATTTCATTTTTTATGTATATGTTCATGGAGCTATTTTCCTGGATAGATAATGGTATGGTAGAGTCCTCTTCACTTGTCGGAGGGCCGGGGACGTTACAGTAAGGAATGTGGCATTGATGGATTTTATGACCTTTCCCTCAATTTGGGATTGTTCAACAACCCTAAGAAGGTCTAAAACCACCAAGTCAAAGAACTAGAGAAAGATCTCAATCGTCCATCCATCCGGTCTAGGAATCTTATCCTTTTTGAAACCTTTTAAATCTCCTTCTACTTCCGAAAGGGAGATCTTTGAGAGGAAAATACCTTCTTCATCCTCTTGAACATATGAGGGAAACAGATTGAGAACTTTAAGTTGATAAAAAATACTAGTATTACCATAATCTTTGAAAATATACAGGAAATGATTTTCACCCAGTTGTTAAAGATGAGCCTTCTCTTCCACTAGTTCACCTTCTTGATTCTGAAGAGCCCAAATAGCTTTTCAATTCCTTCTCACAAAAGAAAAATTGTGAAAGAATTTAGTGTTTGAATATCCTTTCATAATCTAGTTGGATATGCTTTTAAGATTCCATGTTAATACCTTATGTGCCAGGTAACTTTCCTTATGGATTTTAAGAGATGACAGTTGTACACTTTCAAAGTCAGAAAGTATACCAGAGGGTCGTTATGTAAGGAGAAAAACGGAGCCAACATATCAACATGGGCTTTGTTTCCCTAGATTTCAGCATCGAAGAGGGTGAATCTTAGGTCCCCAACAAGAATGAGATTATGAATTTCAAAAATGCCCCCAGCCATATAATTGTTGTTATTCATGACTACATAGGGAAATGCTGAATATAAATGTGGAATTTGTATTAATTTTTTTTTTGAAGCTCAACGTTTTGAGCCACTTGTTGGTCTCATCATTAAGATCTGAGTGTTGATCAAGTTCAAGAAAATTTGGTGAATTTATATAGATTACCTCAAGGATCAATGAGAGAGGTTGGCTTGGTGATTTTTATAATGTTGATGATTGATTGCCAATTATCACTTAGCTCAATTCCCTCGTCTCTATTAAGATTATTATTATCTTGTTTCATTTCTAGGGATTCTTTGATTTTTCTCTTCATGTAATTCCCTACTTGTACAAGTAATTTTGTGTTTTCAATGTAGATTTGGTGTCCTGTTTCTCATGAGTGTTCTGCTAGAGCAGATCTCTTTGTGTGGTTGTGTCTAATGTCTACACAATGTTCTTTATTCCTGATATTGATTGCTCCACCTCTCTCCCCCAGTCTAGCATTTTCTTAATTGTGTTGAGACAGAAGAAGGTTACATTAATTTTTTTTTTCTTAAGATCTTACATATTATGTCTATGATTCCCTTACTGTATGGGAGGGTAATCCTTGCAACCTCATCCTCCTCTCTTTGCTTTTGCCGAGAATAGTCTTTCACTTTTTTAATGATGTGATTGATTTTTCTTTCCTTATATTCATTATTTATGAAGACTTTAGATAGGTGGTGCAATTCTTCTTCAATATTCTCATCACCATATAATCTAATGGCATGAGTTACTAATAAAATTGTTGCAAAATATTTCATGTTCGAGTAAGGGCCATAGAAGTTAAGGATAGAGAGCTCAATGCTTAGGTGCTTGAATCTGGATTTGACCACAATACCCGCACAGGAGAAAAAGGGTTCACAATGGGAAAGAAGTGGCTTCCAGTCAGTTAAGAGGCCCCTAGAAAGGCCTAACAAATCTATGGCACAAAACTGCCAGCCAGTTTTGATCTTAGAAAAAATACGAAGGTAATGGTAATGGTCACACATCGTTTCCTAAATAAGGATCATATAGGATTTATAGTCAAAAACAAAGAATTAATGGATTATTTTATGGTAATCCACCTAATACCATGAATGTTCATAGTGAGAATTTTCATTGGGAACCAAGCCCAGTGAGTGACAATGCTATAAGTGCCCGAGTGGTTGAAAACCCATGGGAGGTCATATGAGCTCTGACTGTTTCCTTGATTCTGACAAAAAGAGGAGTATAAATACCATTGGTCCTTAAATCTCCCAAAGGACTTGAAGGAGTTTTTCCTTTCCTGGATTTATGAAAGGTAACATTTTAAAATCTAATGGAATCCAAGGGAAGAGTGGAAGGGGAGAGGGGGGTCTTGTCAGAGAAGACAAAGAGGGACCTGATAAAGCAAAGGCTCCATAAAGGAGGGGTATTCTTTAGGTATTTTTTAGAGAGATATTAGTAGGTTTGAGTGAGGTTCCCAAAAGGGGAGGAAAATCATCAAGAGCAAAAGAAGGAGGAGCCTCTGAAGTCATCAAGGGAGGGAAAGCAATGGGAGCAGATACACATAAAGTGCTTAAAGGATGAGGAAATGAAGAAGGAGAAATATGAGGGCTAAAAGAGCTCTTAAAAAATATGCAACCTTTCTATGTATCCATAGATCTAGTAGGGAGAGACATTCTGGTACAATTTTCAACATCTTCAATGTACAGTAGTTCACCTTTCATAAGAGACAAAGAACCATACATACCTACAGGTGACAGAGCTACATTATCTTTTTGTGAGGGTGAATCAACATGAGGTGAGTGTGAGGGTGGGTCACTCAAGTGAAAACCCTTGGGCCTAGAATAACCGTGCAACGAGGAGGTGCAAGAGCTCCTGAGGTGTCCATCTTCGTGACAATAATCACATCTAAAGCGAACATTTAAATAGTCCAATCTTTGGAAAATGACCTTATTGTCACATATAACGTCAATATATGGGAGAATTTCCTTTAGAAACATCGAGCTCTACTAAAACTTGGGCCATGCGGTGATCAAAAATTTGATGAAAGTCTTTTTCAACCACCATGAAACATCCTAGGAAATTTGTGAGACCAGTTAGGAAATCCTTGTTCCAAAGTGGGAAAGGAAGGGTTGGAAAAAGGACCCAAAGGTGATTTTTAACCACCCAATATTGAAGAGGGTAAAAGATGGAGTGCTAGCGACTCAAAACCATGGACCCTTTTTGTATGGTCCATAGACAGCCCAAGATGAGAGAGGCATCCTTTTCCCGAAGGAAAAGTAACACCAGCAATGTGTTCACCAACATACTGATTGTTGGAATATAATTAAGAAGTGGTTTCCAGTGGAGATTATCCCACTATATCCAATTGTATTTATTCATATTACAGTATTCCAAATGACCGATAAGAGCTCTGTTACAGAGCACTTCCACTTTGTTAATCATCACATCCCTGCCAAGGAGATATCTTTGCTTATTCTCAAGATCCTTCACCACATTGGTTTTCCTGCAGGAGTGGTTGGAGGAGTTGACTCGAGGTTGTGTCAGATGCATGACTCCTTTAGAGGAAGTAGAAAAAACATGAGCATTGGAGCCCATAGCTAGGGCCCAGGGGGAAGGGATTAGGGAGACAAGCCTGTGATTGTAGAGCGAAGTTACCCAAAACTGAGAGAGACCTCCCAAGAAAAAAACAGTGGTGGATAGGCTCCAAAAGATTCATGATGGAATTGAGGATCCCAACAGAAAAAACCAAGAACCAAAGAGAAAAAAAACTAAAGAGGGTGTCGAAAACAAATCAAAGAGAAGGGAACATGGGTAAGAAGAAAAAGTAGCTATCTGTACAGAGATGAAGGTGACCCCAAGAATAATGACAATAATCGATAAAAGTGAAGAGAATGTCAACCTAAAGACCTAGAATCCATGAAATCCTAGAAATAATTCACTAAAACGATGACAAGGCTGACACGAAGGAGAAGTAAATAAACAAAGTCACGAAAATCCCATAGACTCCAAGAAGAAGAGAAGTGAACAACAAAGACATAACAAGAAAATTCCCAATTGTTTGTATACATGATTGGTACAAAGCCCTATGAAAAGGGGGGAAGACTCCATGTGGTGAGCCCAACAAATGAGACGAAACTGTAAACAATGCCCAACTCCAAACCCTAGAAAGAAGTAGGAAAGGTAAGAATTCAAAGCAAAGAAATATTGGAGTGCCTTTCATGTCATGGAAATGAAAGGCATAGATCCAAATCTAGTGACCTTTATGGTGACGATGCCCCGGCACCCCGGAGGTAGGCTTAAAAACCCTAGCTTGCTTTACAACTTCTTTGACCACATAGGAATGAAGCTTATTCATGAGCATGTTGAATGAAACAAGTTTGAACCAATCAGTTCATGAGCATGCTGAATAGGAATAAGTTATTTAAGAAAGGAAAATAAATTACTATCCATTTCTATTATATTCTTATAAAAATTGAATCACTATTCTCATTAAGCTTGAAGCACTACTAATTTGGAAAATGCAAATGTAAACATAAAGCACATATGCTTTAGCTTACCAATATAGTAAGTCAACACTTGTCTAATGGAATCATATTTTGGTTCATTTTCATATATAAGTTCACAACCACAAGTATCTAATATCAAGGAATATTATTCAAAAGAGAAAAAAAGAGTGAGTAGAAAATATGTAGTCATTTTATTTAACCACCCTCGATAACTATACCATATTTTTTAGATTTAAAATTGTCTTTGGATTGTTATTTATGGTGATCATTTGAGACACCATGTGTCTATAGTGATGGTTATTGTTGCGATTAGTAGTTTTTCATGATTTATTTCATGCCTTCCTATTAGGGGTTGAAATAAAAAGGTGCATTAAAAATTCCTCGAAAAAATTCGGCACCTAGGATATTTGGTAAAAATAGTTTTTTTTTTTAAACTAGAATAATGTATTGGGAAGGGGGTTCAACAAAAGGATTAAAGGAGGTATTTTTCAATATTTTATGAAATTAGGGGTTTTCATTAATATGCATGGAGGATCATTCTATGGTTCATGATAACTAAGTGAATCCCGAGTGTGTATAACTCCCAAAATAGCTACCAATGTTGTTTATGATATGTGGGCTCAATCACACATGGTTCAGCAAAAAATAAAAGTCACTATTGACCTAAATCCTTCCACTTAATGTTTGTGATGGTTGTGAATCCTATAAATGTGGATAGTGAAGTTATGACATAATCAATTATAGTAAGGGACTCTAGGAATATTCCTTGAAATAACTCACAACATTCCTAATGGCCAAACATATCTAACTCATGTATAAATAAGTGCCACAAATTCGTTTGAACCAAAATCCTATGTATCGACCATTGAAATACCTACATCAAGTGTGGATAAGTGATTTGGCCTCAATTGGTTAAGTGCCACCTCTATAAAGGTTTGATTGGTTAAGTGTAGAAAAGTATAAAATTTAACCTTGGATTTTTCAAACTACAGAACCATGCCTTCTTATCTAGGTTTTGGCATACTTGGAAACAATAGGATTTTAAAGAACCCTAAAATACAACAACTAATATTTAGTATGAAAAATGATCGAGCAAAACTATCTATACACTTTGTTTTATGACCTCATGTCAAGGAATTAAATTGATTGAAATTAAGTTGTTGATTGATTTGAATTAAAAGGCATGACAAATGAGGTATTTTAGGTTTCTCATTCCTTTTTATTCACTAATATTATTTTATGGGTCCAAAATGAAGACATATTAAACTGAGGAACAATATTTAGGTCCCTTGGTTGTGTGCTTCATGTGATGAAACAATCTTTGTGATTGAAATACTTTGAAAAATAAATTTTCAAAAAGAACTTGAAGAAATAGACAAAGATAAGATATGTGAAATTCTACGGTTTCTTACTCCATATTTAACATTTAAAGTTTGATTGTCATTTGAAAATGATAAGTCCCAAATGAAATTTGCAAATTAAGGTATTTCACTATCTCAATAATTTGTTTTTTATTCATCAATATTTGTTTATGGATGTGCAATAAGGAGAACACTAGGAGTTGGGAGGGATTTTAACTCCATTGTTTGTATGTAAAGTGAAATAATCTATATTTATTAAACAAGATAAGTGCAATAATAAAGTCGTTAAATCAAACATGATCATTACATTTTCATAAGTTATTGGTTCCTTTTAACTTTAGAAGCATTGAATAAAGTTGCACTCTACTCTAATGATGGCCAAGAGGTGATTGAGAATCATTAATCCAATGATTAATGGCATAGAGAATAAAAAGGTGCAAAATATGGTTTCCCCTTCAACTAGGTGATCTAATTATTATTACAAAACAAGATACTATTGGTTGATTTATTAGTTTTTTGAGTTTATGGGTAGTTGTGTGAACTGGATTTTGGAAGGAAATAAAAGTAGAAAGAAAATTATAATATTGCTATCAGGAACTTATCAATACATAGTTGAGCCACTACATAGGAAATATGCTATAATGTTCATGCATGAATCTAGCATGAGTTGCAAAAGATAAAACTTGAGCAATGGCATGCATGTTC
The DNA here is from genome assembly GCA_001517045.1 of Pseudotsuga menziesii. Lineage (NCBI taxonomy): Eukaryota > Viridiplantae > Streptophyta > Pinopsida > Pinales > Pinaceae > Pseudotsuga > Pseudotsuga menziesii. The sequence goes on along the minus strand of LPNX010029209.1, from coordinate 129,372 downwards.
AAAATAAAATCATGCAATGTAGATCAACATACATGTTGGGTGCCACATGACTTGGAAAAATTAAAATGTTTGAATTCCAACCTATGATAACCAATTGTTATGTTTAATATAAATAAGGTACTAGCCTATAACAACCACTAAGTTAACAACAAGAATAAAGAAAACCTAAAGATACTATTTGAATTAAAAACATGAATTTGAATTGTGTATTATGTTGTAAATAAATTGACTCAGTGGTGATGAAATTCCTATTTACTTGCAAGTTGTGAAAAAGGAAATAGAAAAAAATGATTATGAATATGGAAAGTACTTATGTCTCAAACCAAGACATGAAGAAAATAAAACATATGATCTTCTAATCACAAATTAAAGCCAATTATAAATAACATTTAAACAATCAAATAGAGGGAATATTCAACTTTATTGAAAATGTCCAATGGAAGGCATAAATATAACTATATCACACTGAGGAATGATATAGATAGATAGAATCCAACACTCCCTTTGAGAAAGGTCTTTTAACTCTCCTAAATTCTCTTAAACAAAGTTAGGGATAATGAAAAAAATTTCTTACTTACTAAAACGTGTCAATCTAACATGAAGGGCAATAGATAGGAGAATAGACGGAGATGATGACTTCCATTCCAAACTTTCTACAACATAAACTTGTGCCTTTTTTTTTATGAAATGAATTTCCATGGCTTCATTTTATAGCCAAAATTAAGGTCAAAGAATTGGTTCCAAATGTGAAATCTTTAATTGTGGAGTAGATCCAAAGTATAAGAATGTGTTTCATTAAGGCCAAAGTACTTTGGTAGGTGATATTAATTCATCCTCTTTGGCATAGATGTTCATTTGATTACAATAAATTCATTCTGAAATTTATGTCTATGTTTTTGCCAAGTGTAAAAATTGAATCATTGGATGTTTCACATCAGTTCACTCAATCCATTTTCACATAAATTCACTCAAACCCTAGTTCTCATAATCCTTCCTTCCAATACACTGATTAGTGATGAAATAGATCCTTATGAGTTGCATGATATATGGTGATTATTCCCTTCAACAACAAATGCCAAAATGTCATAAGCGTGAAATTTTAGGTGATAGCAACTAGCTATCATGATGTAGGATTGCTAATTTTTTCACTTTAACATATATTTTTTGAATGTGGAAAGACTACACTAGTAAAAAATATCTTGAATGTACAACTACCCTAACTCTTCTTAAATATTTCCCAAAGACCTCAAAATTATAAGAGGTGTTTCATGCCTGCCAATGTAAAAATAATATAAACTCAAGTTGAAAAATAATAAAATGAAGGAAACAAGTAATCACGGTTGGTAATGGAAAGGATGTGAAAGGTTTGTTAAATGGATAAACATCGTTACATGGGAAGGTGCTAATGGATAGAATTCAAGGAATACAAAATTTTGTCCTCATATGTCACAAAAGTAGAGGTGTTAAATGTATTAGTAAACTCTTTTACAATGATATGAGGAGAGTGTTAATCATATTTCTATATAATTTTATTAAAGACACTATCCGTTACACTAAGCATTCACTGCATAAGAATTTCATTACCATGAATTCCATATATTCACTGCATAAAACTATGATTACCATGAATTCTATACATGCCCTCAAGGGACCATGTATAATCCTATGACTTATGAAATCCTAAGTAAATATGGAATTTGTTGATGTTTTGAAGGGCTTAGAGTCTTTTTCCTTCAATCTACAATGGTGTTTAGAGTCAAAGGACCCGTGGCTTGGTTTATCTACCTCTCTTGATTTTTTATTTTCTTTTTTCTTTTTTGTCAGCCAATATCTATCATGTTGTGAGGAGTGATGCTACCAAATCCGAAATATTTGACAATATCAGGGAATTCTAATGCCATAACCAGTATTTATCTCATGATCACAACCAACATAATGAGATATGCGTATGAGCATTGGTGTCCATAATATTTTTGCAACTCTCCTTTTCGAAGAGCTCTTCAATGAGTTTAGGCTAACCTAGATCCACAACAATTCAATGAAATTAAATCTATGATCATTGTAAGATAAAAAAGTTAAATATCAATCAACCACACAACAAGATGAGGAAATGTTTTTACATGAAAATTCTTTTGTGGAAAAACCAACATCCAAATATATTGTAGTTTCCCTCTCATCCTTTGATGCCAATAGGAGACGGAACGGGGTAAAAAAACAAAGGAATTTATTTCTTTATTACTTATAAAAAGGTCCAACCTGTTAGGAAAACTTTACAAGAGACTTCATGTCTAATATGTTAGAACCATGTGCATGAAACAAAACAATCATTTAAGAATTTCCTTTACTGTAATTCACTGTAGGTCATCATTATAATGCCGTGAAAGACTTACTATGCATATCATCAGAATAATAATTTAACAGTAACCTTTTCATTATCTTTCACAGTAATTACTTTCCATTTTCTCAACTAGGTCGCAAGCACATAATAACAGGAATGAAACTAAACATTTAGACACAAAGCACAGAGATGGCATCAAAACATCATGAGGCGAAAGCATGGAAAAGACACAGGGGGTACGTGGTTCACCTCGTCCACGAGGCTACGTCCACCAAAAGTTAGGCATCTCTCTTTATTCATAAAATAACACCGATCAAGGTGTACAATCTACATCATAAGTGATGTATCATCAGCTCCTCATACAAAAATAGGAAACCTCATCCTGAGGTCCACAACATAAAACATCCTCATCCTGAGGCCCACAACATAACACATCTTTGCATAAACTCCTGGAGTAGGCATGGCCTCCATTATGGAGTTAATTAAGACAACAATTAATTACATATCCATACCAATACAGATATATTTGCTATAGTGAGGATACGACTTGAGGTAAAATATAGTTCAAGTCTCCCAGTAAAATTCCAACAATCGCAAGGGATTGGAAATGGGTGGAGAATTTATATCAGGTTTTCATACATTGGGCTTCCAGCTACAAATCGTAACTAATACTCTGCTTAAAGCTAGACGTACTCAACCCATAAATTATCATGTAGTATAAAAAAATCAGATCATTCACGCAGGTTCATTTAACTCCGGCGCTGTCCTCCATATCGTTAGGTTCTGAATATTAGGTTCCTAGATGGTTTGAAATCAGCACCACATTTCAGTGGTTTTATTCATAGCAATTTTCATTTACAAGCCAAGGTTACTTGTTCAATCCATTGAATCATCACATTTCCACAAGTAAATAAAAATATATGACCAAGAGTGGCCTTTATCTATAACTCTAAAACAAGGGCCACGGTTCTTTAAAACATTTCGAATCTGTGATATATACAAATTTCACTCCTTTAAAATTATCTTATTTCAATATACCGGGTATACAGTACACCACCCTCGGTCCTAGGTCTTTACCACAATACTATGGTCCATCCAGTGAGCTAGTCCCTTGTAGACGTTAAACAATCAGATTATACTATCCTTGCCGTTCATAACCCAGTAACGCCAGGTTCTAGGGAGAGTACTGTCTCATCGTTTTCTTATCCTTTAAAACACCACAATGTTACTAAACAGAAAGAGGGTTAATTATTTACTCCTATGGGAAATTCGAAGAGAACACTAGTTCTTAGCAGAATCCTGAGTTGAACATAGAGAAACATATAATCACTTACTAAGGACACTTACCCAACTACGAACAACAACCATGCACCGTAGATTAATCTTGGTCCAAAGGTACTGCCAAAACATCTCAAGCCCAACGTTGGCAAAACTTGGTAATATCGGTTTAAATCACCCAGAATTGTAAATCCTTTTGGGTTCGGCAGCAGCTTTCAAAAAAAGAGAGCTTCCTCTCTCGAGATCCAACGAAAATTATAGGTGTTTTCAGAAAATAGACAGAGATAGGTTAAAACCAACTAAAGTTGGCAACCGCTGACACAAATGGACTGAGATAGCCGCCGTGCCTCAACTCGGCTCTGGAGGATAGGAAACAAATAAAATCAAACTCAGGATTATTGCAGAGGAGAGGAACCCTGGGTTTTCTTGATACACGCGCCCAAATCTCATGGATCCAATTCTCGATGAACATGAAGGTTTAAATGTGCAGATTCGATCTCTACGTTGCATTTCAACTCAGATATGTCTACACAAATCGCCAATCCAAAGGGTGGTGTATTCTTAGAAGATATTTTGCACTGATCAATACCCTAGAGTGGGAAATTAGATCCAAATCGTAGAGATAAAATCCAACGTCCAGGGCGTATCTATTTCTAAGAGCGGAGAGTCCTAAATAAATCCCCGTCTACACATCTATATTCAAACAGGAATGTAAAACAAAGTCTTAAATAGAAGCCTGTATCTATATTCAATTATCATGAAGGCAACTCAAACTATTAAGACCAATCCCAGCCTGGGATTATGACCATTGATCCTGAAAGCACACACAGTCCATCACATCTTGGTTTTTATGTTCAGATGCAACACAGTCTATCTAGACCAAATCGCAGCCTAGATTTTTATGTTTATAAGGCATACGCAGTCTATTAAGACAACTCGCAGCCTAGTTTCAGGTTCAAAATCATGTAAAACAAAAGTAGTGTAACCAAACGTATCGCAGCCTGGGTTCCATGTTCTTGAGGAACGCGTAGTCTTTAATACAAATCGCAGCTTGGTTTCAGGATTATATATCCTGAAATGCAATGCAGTGTAACTAGACATATCGCAGCCTGGGTTCCATGTTCATAAGGAACACACAGTCTTTAATACAAATCGCAGCGTGGTTTCAGGATTATATATCATGAAATGCAAAGCAGTCTAACTAGACAAAACACAGCCTATAATAGCAGATCGAAGGAATGCTAAAAAGGTTTTCAACAGAAAGAAATGCTTACTTAACACTGCGTGTAGTCCAGGTTGAGGCCGTTCGATGCAGTTCAGAAACTGGGTGCTATCCCCATGCGTTGCTAGCTTTCACCTTGGTGGTGACTCCATCAGCTATCCTTCCACAGAGTGTATCATTTTCTTTTAGCTCAGTTTCCTTTTTTTTTTGTTTCTTCCCTTTCCAACAACTCAACACCGAGGATTTATCCTCCTCCCCGCCCTAGGGCTTCCCTGATTAGTGCTTAAGGATCCCTGGAATGGTGCCACCCTGGGCGTTCAATCAAGGCGAGTAATTTAGGCCTCCCAAACTGGCGACCATAAAGAAGGGCATTCATGCTCAACGTACGTTAGCTTAAAATCAGCCACAACGCCTCCTCAAAATTAGATGCAAGTCCAGGCGTTTCCATAACGCCTCCACAGTTAATTTGTCATAATCCACGCTGGAAGTCAAATGGCACGTAATCAAATGCCATAAATCTTTTGCTATCATTTTTATGTTCTTCATAATCCATAATGTATATATAGAATTCCCTT
>LPNX010029209.1:75054-116045 GCA_001517045.1 Pseudotsuga menziesii | reverse complement strand
TACAATGTATCTCATATAAACATGCCAAATATATATGTGTATATATATTTGTTATTCTTCATTATTATGTATGTAGCGTTCTACATATAACATGTTTATGTACGTATGCGATTTGTTTCACCATGTGATTTCCCATAACTATAGGTAACATTACATGTTCTGTAGATAACATAAATACATATCTCAAATGTGTATCTCCAACACACATATAATGCTTCTTCACTATTATAATAATGTTAGAATGTCTCAAGTGTCTTTGATTATCTTACGATGGGAGTAACCTCATTCTCGTGAGGGTTTTCTACTCCTCGAGGACGCATTTATGTTTTGTTTCCTATATTTACGAGTTGTAGTCATTCTTAGGTATTCAAGGTGCGAGGGGGACGTTACATCTTCCCCCCCCTAGAATTAACACCGTCCTCTGTGTTACTTGTTTGTCATCCTTGACCTTACTGGCCCTTTTCGCTTATGTTCATACTCTGGTGAGCGAAGGTCCAATTCTTCTTTTAACCTCTTATTCACCACACTTATAATCAAAACATACATACTTTAATATTTATAAGAATGAAGTGTGCATTGTGTTTCCCGACTTGAAACACTACTTTAGATCTGCATCTTATCAACATCAATGTATCACCAAAATTCAACATAATTTAGTTTCATCATTCCTTCACATTAAGGCATGTAACCGTTTAGTGATTTGGAAAGCTGCTAACACAACTTTCATTTTTTTTTTATCCTTTTGAATTCTCCGTGGAGTTAAAATTTTGGGTGGAATTACATTTATTACTGAGGTTACTCTCCCTTTTGACCACGAGTCAAAAGTTTTCACCCCAGCGACATCAGACAGCGTCTTGTCTTTCAGATGTCCAGTTTTTCCTAGGTCTTTCTTGCCACGCCATGCGCCTAACACCAATGTTCTCACGCGGCAATTGCTTTCCTAACACCATTGTGGTCTTGCGGCGTACATGTCTAACACCGATGTGCTCAAGCGGCAATCACTTGCCTAACACCATGGTGCTCCCGCAACATGCAAATTTTTCTTTAGTATAGATTTCCACTTTACCAATCATAATGCACACCCCTAGGTGCTTCTCATGACTTTTACCATCATTGTCCCGACTTGTGAGTCGGCTATATGGTTAGTCAAATCATCTGTCGATAACTCACAAGTTTTATTATCTAACCATAAGTTGCAGTGGATTAATCATCACTTATGAGTGATATAACATTGTAAATTATCTAGGAATTAATCCTTACATATTTCTATGCAAGTCGAGCACAACTTATTTATGCGGGCAGATTTTGTATATCGTAGTGCACGCTGATTGTAGCACTCGTCATTATCATGGTGAAACCTGCAATGTTAGTATAACTACATAATCCACAGTTGTATCTTTGGTTCATAAAACCTTGAAATTCGACAATCAACATTCCTTAACCTCATCACTTAAAGGCAGCGAATACTTTTTCTACCAGTCAGTCCCAACTGATAGTGCTCTTGGCATATCCTGCAATGTCAGTGTATAAAGTTATGCAACATTCATCAACTGAAATAACTTTAGACTTCTTTACCCATCTGTTGTTTGGATAATTATAGTGCAATATAACGAGAAGCATTATCTTTTTAAGCACAAGATACTTTACCATTTTACTTTGGCTATACTCTAGCCAAATTTCATAGGTAATCTAATTAACTTACATTCGATTAATCAGTTGTGGTCCAACTAGGACTTCATCAATTCACCACCTGCAACAATCCCAATGCTCTGTGAGTTACCATAACATACATGAAATCTCAGTTCAAACATAAAAATATCATAATATCTACTTGACATATTCTTTCTTCTAGAGCCCAAGAAGCTCTTCCTCAAACACAACTGTCATATCTCTAGGAGTACTTGATGTTTCATGCCTACTTGTTCAATACCGTATCGATGTGGTAGCTTGACATTCCCCATGCTCCATAGCTTACCATCAAGGTATTTCTTACATTATACATTCAACATAACTTGATTCATATATAGATCATCTCTATAATGTTTCCAAATTTTTTATTTTCTTAACATAAGAAATTATTGAAGCTATGGTTTTTCCAAATTTCAATATAACTAATCATATGTTATCGTCTTTGTAACTTTTTCATAATAAGTAAGGAATCATACAGACTCCAAGTGATATTTTTTCTACCAAGAACCTCATCCTTGCCTCTCGTCCTCAAGTGATGCTGCTGCTTGCAACCATGAGCACCTGCATTATCTGTTCACCCATTCTTGCCCAAAATAAGTACCATTTTACCCTCATAAACAAAGTACATGATAACATGTTCCTATTAGATGATAAAGAAAAAAAATGTATGTGCATCATATCAAGGCTTTACTCCATTTTAATATCTTTCTGATGCGTTAGTATTATGCACAAAACACAATCTTAACTTGCACTTCACTTCATCAATACATATGTAAAACACCTAAGCATATCTTTCTCTAGATAAGCCTAATACTATCTTTATATTTAGTGCATAAAACCAAATTCATATATTACACATAGTTCTCAAAAACCTATGCAAACAGTTCAGCAATATTGCTTTTATAGAGTGCATTACAATATCTCGTAATCAAAACCCATAGTTCACAACATACCTGCATGTCGATGAGTCCATTAGGTCCGAGTGTGGTAACTTTTGCTCTGATACCATATGTAGTGTCCCTCTCAGCCTTTGATGCCAATAGGAGACGGAACGGGGTAAAAAAACAAAGGAATTTATTTCTTTATTACTTATAAAAAGGTCCAACATGTTAGGCAAACTTTACAAGAGACTTCATGTCTAATATGTTAGAACCATGTGCATGAAACAAAACAATCATTTAAGAATTTCCTTTAGTGTAATTCACCGTAGGTCATCATTATAGTGCCGTGAAAGACTTACTATGCATATCATCAGAATAATAATTTAACAGTAACCTTTTCATTATCTTTCACAGTAATTACTTTCCATTTTCTCAACCAGGTCGCAATCACATAATAACAGGAATGAAACTAAACATTTAGACACAAAGCACAGAGATGGCATCAAAACATCATGAGGCGAAAGCATGGAAAAGACACAGGGGATACGTGGTTCACCTCGTCCACGATGCTACGTCCACCAAAAGTTAGGCATCTCTCTTTATTCATAAAATAATCAGCGATCAAGGTGTACAATCTACATCATAAGTGATGTATCATCAGCTCCTCATACAAAAATAGGAAACCTCATCCTGAGGTCCACAACATAAAACATCCTCATCGTGAGGCCCACAACATAACACATCTTTGCATAATCTCCTGGAGTAGGCATGGCCTCCATTCTGGATTTAATTAAGACAACAATTAATTACATATCCATACCAATACAGATATATTTGCTATAGTGAGGATACGACTTGAGGTAAAATATAGTTCAAGTCTCCCAGTAAAATTCCAACAATCGCAAGGGATTGGAAATGGGGGGAGAATTTATATCAGGTTTTCATACATTGGGCTTCTGGCTACAAATCGTAACTGATACTCTGCTTAAAACTAGAGGTCCTCAACCCATAAATTAGCATGCAGTATAAAAAAATCAGATCATTCATGCAGGTTCATTTAACTCCGGCGTTGTCCTCCATATGGTTAGGTCCTGAATATTAGGTTCCTAGATGGTTTGAAATCAGCACCACACTTTAGTGGTTTTATTCATAGCAATTTTCAGTTACAAGCCAAGGTTACTTGTTTAATCCATTGACTCATCACATTTCCCCAAGTAAATAAAAATATATGACCAAGAGTGGCCTTTATCCATAAATCTAAAACAAGGGCCACGGTTCTTTAAAAAATTTCGACTCTGTGATATATACAAATTTCACTCCTTTAAAATTATCTTATTTCAATATACCGGGTATACAGTACACCACCCTCGGTCCTAGGTCTTTACCACAATACTATGGTCCATCTAGTGAGCTAGTCCCTTGTAGAAGTTAAACAATCAGATTATACTATCCTTGCCATTCATAACCCAGTAACGCCAGGTTCTAGGGAGAGTACTGTCTTAGCGTTTTCTTATCCTTTAAAACACCACAATGTTACTGAAGAGAATAAGGGTTAATTATTTACACCTATGGGAAATTCAAAGAGAACACTAGTTCTTAGCAGAATCCTGAGTTGAACATAGAGAACCATATAATCACTTACTAAGGGCACTTACCCAGATACGAAAGACAACCACGCGCCGTAGATTAATCTTGGTCCAAAGGTATTGCCAAAACATCTTAGGCCCAACGTTGGCAAAAGGGTAATATCGGTTTAAATCACCCAGGATTGTAAATCCTTTTGGGTTCGGCACCATCTTTCAAAAAAAGAGAGCTTCCTCTCTCGAGATCCAAAGCAAATTACAGGTATTTTCAGAAAATAGAGAGAGATAGGTTAAAACCAACTAAAGTTGGCGACCGCTGACACAAATGGACTGAGACAGCCGCCGTGCCTCAACTCGGCTCTGGAGGATAGGAAACAAATAAAAGCAAACTCAGGATTATTGCAGAGGCGAGGAACCCTGGGTTTTCTTGATACACGTGCCCAAATCTCATGGATCCAGTTCTCGATGAACATGAAGGTTTAAACATGTACATTCGATCTCTACCTTGCATTTCAACTCAGATCTGTCTACACAAATCACCAATCCAAAGGGTGGTGTATTCTTACAAGATATTTTGCACTGATCAATACCGTAGAGTGGGATATTAGATCCAAATCGTAGTCTCTATCAAGCTACCACATCATTTCCCAAATCAAGAGTTCATCCCAAATTCTCTCCCCATTGCCCCAACCATCATACCACTCTTTCCCAATAGTCAAGCCTACCTAACTGTAATACCAAGTTGTATACATAATAAAACACATAAGTAACAAGCACACACAAGGAAAAATACTTTTACCCTAAAAACACTTTACTACAGAAGACATCTTACAATAAGTTGCTCAAGCTTTTGAGTAGGCTTCATCACATGCTAATACCATGGGTTACCTAAAACCATGAATGCATAAATCACCAATAATGAATATAATTAACCAAATCTAGATTGTCTCAATCAATCTTAGCCATGTCAAAATTAATATAACAATGCCAACTTCAATGAGAAACAAACCAAACATAAGACTCTATTATAAAACTACAATACATAGAAGAACTCAACACTCCTTTTGGTTTTACTAATGCATACAATAGTGTGTAGAGATGCATATCCATCACATGGATGTGGTTAAAATAAATCATTCACTCCATCCACAATAATTCTTCCCATACATAATGCATATTTTGTGGAAAACTTATGAGAAGTTTCATTATTTGAAGTCTAAACACTTGATATCTCAAAATTCTATATGAAAAATTAATATATAGATTTTTTTATAAAAATTAATAATTATTAAAAAAACACTATAAACATAAAACACTTAATATCAAATTCAATCTACCAAAAATTGAGAAACTTGCAATTAAATCTATCCATTGTTTACAACTATTATAACTATTTAACCTATAACAACATCAATAAACCACAAGTTAAGTTGCATCAAATGTCTTCTATCAGTACTTTAGATACCAAAATCTTGACATTATGCTTGTTTTGTTTCATCTTCATGTAATCCTGAAGAAAACCCTTCCTTGTCCACCCCAATTATAAAATACTATAATTTAGGAAGAAAACCTTCCTGGTCCACTGCAAATTGTAAAATATGTAAACACCTATAAATATTCGTATTTAGCTAATAACAACGAGAACAAAAAACTGAAACAAAACTCTGAAGGTCGCCACGGCATTAAGTATCCTGCATTAGGTATCGCGCGTGAAATCTACCAGGTTTCTTTTCCTATGAAGCAATAAAATAATCGAACTGTTAGTTCAAATAATATGCTTCTCAAAACAAAAATATTCTTTTTTTTCTCCTGTGAAGCGATAAAACAATCGAACTTTTAGTTCAAATAATATGCTACTCATATCAAAAATATTCTTTGAAACCCATTTGGTGCAAGAAATGGATCCTTACCCTAATGAAATCCTTTCCAAATAGAAGCTGGGTGGGTGTTGGCCCCGAGCACGGAGTGGATATTGCATCAACATCTTATCATCCTGTACGTTGACTACCCCGCCAGACATATAAGTCCTCGATTGCATCATACTGTATTCTTGACTGTATTCTTGGCTGGCAGCAGGTATTTGTGTTGGGAATTGCTTTGCGTTACTAATAACTGTTAATGAATCAGCCTCTATGTGTTTGCTTACTTGTGATGGTAATGCTGCGAAATAAACATTATGTGTCAGCAATGACTTGAGATTGTCATACATGTGCTTATATATATATATAGAACAGTTAGGGACACGATTGTTTTTTTTCTAAAGGTTTGGGTCAAAGCTCCATAAAAAACGCATCTCCTTTTCAATTAAAAAAATGGAATAGCCCGTCCCGAATGGAGATGTATAAAAATTCTACATGATTTAGATTGGAAATAAACATTACTTGAGATGGTAATACTGGGAAATAAACATTACTAGTCGAATCGAACGTACCTGTATTGGAGGAGATCAATGGAGCTGAAGTAACACCAGAAGTGTCACCAAAAGGATTAATGAGCTGGGAAACATCTAATTCCTGATCCTTCTGCTCCAGACTCGTGAGAGGGGAAAATTCTAATCCTTCATCCTTCTCTGGACTCATGACAGGGGCTAAGTCTTTTGCAGCCTTCCACGCCGCAAAGTTATTGTTGCCACCAGATAGTGGGTAATCAACGTTACTATTCGAATCGGACATACCAGAGATCATTTGAACAGGATACATACCTGAGATCATGTGAGCTGGAGTAGCAGCTGGGATTCCAGTGGAAAATTCTTGTCCCTGATGATCCCTTTGTTGTAGATTAATGAGAGGGGAAACTGAAGCTTCCAATACTCGATTCTGCTTCTCTGGACTAATGAGCGGACCTAATTGGCGTGCAGCCTTCCACGCTACATATTTAATGTTTGTGGTGGTTACTAAAGAAGAAGAACGTTTTAGTATATTCTTGATTTGAGAAGCGTACCATGGAAAGTTCAAATGATGGATCGATGAATCTCCCTTCAAGAATAATCTAGATGCGTCGAATGCAATTGCAGCCATTTCAACTGTGGGAAAAGTTCCAAGATGAACACGGTTATTCTTTCGGTCACTGGTGCTATTACGAACGCCCGCAACCCACTTGCTACCACTTGGCGACACACCTTTGTATTTCTTTGATGCTTCTTCCCTATGTGTCGCATTACGATCTCCAGCACCTGTCTGACTAGCTGGCCGTTGGGCTTGTGCACTAACAGACCTCCCACCACCATTATGAGACGCGCAGTTTTTTCCTTCTTCATTGCTTCTGGGTTCAAAAGAGTAACCTCCATAGTTATCACTAAGCGGCATATCTGCATCAGAAATGTTCGAATCGCTGTGCAGCAGGACACAGTCGGGCGTGTACCGGAGTGGATATTGCATCAACAACGTACCATCCTGTATGTTGACTACCCCGCCATATCTCTCCATCTCTACCGGCATAGAACTTGGACTCGAAGTCGGAAATGCAACATCTTGTGGCTTAGTGCAGTAATGTACAGCCGAGGAAGACGCAATACCAATATCTGCTGCAGCTGACATATAAGTCCTCGATTGCATCATACTGTATTCTTGGCTGGCAGCAGGTATTTGTGTTGGGAGTTGGTTTGCACTACTAATAACTGTTCGAATATTACCTGCGACACACGAATCGGCCTGTATGCGTTGGTTTACTTGGGATGGTAATACTGGGAAATAAACATTACTAGTCGAATCGAACATACCTGTATTGGAGGAGATCAATGGAGCTGAAGTAACACCAGAAGTGTCAGCAAGGATTGCAGCAAAAGGATCAATGGGCGGGGAAACATCTAATCCTTGATCCCTCTGATAGCCAAAACCGAGCGGACTAAAACCGAGCTGACTAAACTTGGGTTTAGGGCTCAGTTAATATTTAAAAATAATTTCACTTTTCACTCCCACGGGATTTTTACTCTCGACCACCTTTTTTTTAACTTTGACCAAATTTGGGAGCTTCGACACAAATCAATAGCTGCGACCAAGTTGGTAGCTTAGACCAAGTTGGTAGCTTCGACACAAATTTGGTAGCTTCGACCTTCGACCAGGTTGGAGCTTCGACCAAGTTTGTGCAAAATATGTTTCTTAGTCTAAAGACTCAAGAAATTACAAATTTTTTTACCTGTGACTAAGATGAAGTAAACTACCCACTTTTTCAAATCCAAATAACATATGAAATACATATGCCCGATATGTAGGAAGATTTGAGTCGACCAAGGTGCCATAAAACTTGAACTTTCACTGAGATTTTTATGGGTTCTTGTTCTTTTACTTATCCGTAATTGTAAAAGACATTTACAGAAGTAAATCTGGAAATATGTGCAGCCAAATAATCATGAATTCAACCACAAACTATTTCATATATTAACTATGAGGAATTACAAAGTAATACAAACTTTTCTGTTACAAACTCGTCGATCTACAGAGCTTCAGCTCTTCGACTAAATCACATGCACAGAAGCTTGAGCTTCGACTTCTCTTTCTCACCCTAAGTTCCTCTACTGTCTAATGTCTTTGTTGTGTCTATGTCTCTGTTCCTGTGTGTAAACTGATTTACAAATTACTTCTTCTATTTATAGGCAATCTGAAAATTGCTCGAGCATAGGCTGACTTACTTGCCGACTTACTTTCCATTAAACACTGCAATAACTATCTACCTAAGAACTTAGCTTCTGAAATAAATTCGACTGAATTAAGTTGCCTACTTGTGGACTTTTCCTTCTTGTCAGACTGACACACAAGATCTTGGCTTATACAGACTCTCGGTTGGAAGCCAAGTAGAGATCTGCGAGTAATTACATTTTTCCAACACTCTCCCTTAATTATAAGCAGATGGAGTTTTTAAAACAAAATTTACAAAATGTGTGAGATCTTAGACATGCTCTGTTTATGACAGAGTTCACTGTGGAGAACTTGTCATTCCAAGATAACTGCGCAGATACTGGAATGTGTCCTTTGACAATGGTTTTGTGAAGATGTCGGCAAGTTGGTCTTCAGACCTACAAAATTCCAAACAAATTTCCTTGTTGTTCACCAACTCTCTTATAAAATGAAACCTTGTGTCGATGTGCTTGGTTCTCTTGTGAAACACATGATTCTTTGATAATGCTATGGCTGAATTGTTGTCACAGAAGATTGTTGTCGGTTCTTGATGGTTCTGTGACAAGTCTTTTAAGACTCTCCTCATCCAGACAGCTTGACATGCAGCACTTGTTGCTGCGACATACTCTGCTTCAGCTGAAGATAGAGTTACTATGGGCTGTTTCTTTGAAGCCCATGAAACAACACCTGTTCCAAAATGAAATGTGTATCCATATGTGTTTTTCCTGTCATCTATGCTGCCTCCATTGTCACTGTCAGTGTAACCAATGAGTTTAAATTTTTTTGAGGTTGAATACATAATACCAAGGTCTTTTGTGCCACTTACATACCTTATAATTCTTTTACCTGCTTGCCAATGTGAGTCTTTTGGTGACTCCATGAACCTTGAGATCATACTTACAACATACATAATGTCTGGTCTTGTTGCTGTCAAATACATAAGGCTGCCAACAAGCCTTTTGAACAGCGCAGGATCTACAGTGGATCCTTCATCATCCTTGCTCAATTTTAAACCTGTTATTACTGGTGTTGGGACTGTCTTGCAGTTAGACATGTTAAACCTTTTTAAAACTTTACTTGCATACTTAGACTATGATATAAAGATACCACTTTCAGACTGGTGAACTTCAATGCCCAGAAAAAATTTCATAAGCCCCAGATCATTCATTTCAAATTCACTTTCCATGACTGTTTTAAAATATGCTATGCCATAATCACCAGTAAATATTAAATCATCCACATACACGCAGAAAATTAACATCTTACCTTGCTCATCGACTTTGGTGTACAAAGTCGGTTCACTCTCACTTCTGTGAAATCCATTTTCAATGAGATATGAATCAATCCGACTATACCAAGCTCTAGGAGCTTGCTTCAAACCATAGAGTGTCTTTTTCAGCCTGTACACTTTGTGCTCTTGACCTGGAACTTCATACCGTTGTGGTTGTTCCACATATACTTCCTCTTCTAGATAGCCATTTAAGAATGCCGACTTAACATCCATTTGATGAACATGCCATTTGTTTTGAGCAGCAATGGCCAAAACTGTTCTGACTGTATCCATGCATGCAACAGGTGCAAACGTTTCATTGAAGTCGATGCCAGGTTGCTGTGTGAACCCTCTTGCTACCATTCTTTCCTTGTGCTTTTGCACATTCCCATTAGCATCTTGCTTTGTCTTGTAAATCCATTTGACACTGAGAACATCCTTGTCTTTTGGTACTTCGACCAGTTCCCATGTCTGGTTTTTCTCAATGCATTCTATTTCTTCATCCATGGCTTGTGCCCATACTTCTTCTTCAACAGCTTCTTCAAATGTTAGTGGATCATATATAGGGGAAAATAATGCAAACAGAGAGAATGAATTAGGTGTATCAGCTTCATATATCTCTCGCAGACTTCTTGTCTTCATCGGTTCTGTCGATGTTGACCTCGACGAAATGCTTGATGGAGTCTGTTGTCCTCTTGGTGTACTTGTCGGTGTAGCTTGAGCTGCTACTTGTGTCGATGGTCCTTGTGCTGAACCATGTCTTGGTGTCATGGGAGTTGATGGTGCTTCGACCGGTTGACTTACATGTGGTATTTGAACCACTTCCTCTTCCATATCATCATGGTCGATGTTCGACACAATCTTGACATTTGTGTCGATGGTTCCATCCCATGATTCATTCTCGACAAATTGAACATCCCGACTAATTATTACTTTCCTTGTGACAGGGTCATACAACTTGTATGCTTTTGTGTCTTCTGAATAGCCGACAAAAATACATTTTTGTCCCTTCTTGTCTAGCTTCCTTCTCAGCTCATCTGGAATATGAGCATATGCAACACAACCAAAAACTTTTAAATGTGAGACACTTTGATTCATACCTGTCCATGCTTCTTGGGGAACTTGTTTTTCACACTCTTTGTCGGACATCGATTCATAATGTATACAGCAGTTGCGACTGCTTCACCCCAATACTCATTTGGAAAATGCTTGGCTGCCAACATGCTACGTGCCATCTCCATGATGGTTCTCTTCTTTCTTTCAGCAATACCATTCTGCTGAGGTGTGTACCGAGCAGTGAATTGTTTCTATATGCCATGGGTCTTGCAAAAATTCAGAAATTCATTTGAAACATATTCACCTCCTCTGTCGGTCCTTAAAATCTTGATGCGATGTCCACTCTGGTTTTCCACGAGTGCCTTGAACTGCTGGAAATAACCAAATGCATCAGATTTGTGTTTCAAGAAATATACCCATTTCTTTCTTGAGAAGTCATCAATAAAGGTTAGAAAATACTTGCAGTCACCAATGGATGATGTCTGCATTGGACCACAAATGTCAGAGTGCACAATTTCAAGTGGTGTGCATGCTCTATAAGACTTTCCGACTAGAAATGTCTCTCTGTGCTGCTTACCAAAAATGCATCCTTCACAAACCCTCTCTGGTCTATCGATAAATAGCAATCCCTTCACCATATTCTTTGTGTGCAGTAGCTTCAACCCACCAAAATTAAGATGTCTAAATATGAAATGCCACAACAAGGATTCATCCTGAACTTCTATCTAAAATGCAGCTTGCAAATCAGCGCTGCAATTTTCTTTCTTGTCGAGGAGCTCGACTGTTTCTTCACTTTCTTCCTTAAACACAACTCCTGTCTTTGTCTTCCCTTTTATGTTGGGAACTATCCTCAATGGAAACAAGCAGTTGCTTGTCATTGGCACTTTTGCTATCAGCTGGTCGCTTGGACGTTTGTCTTTGATCACACAGTGTTTATCTTCCATGTAGACTCTATAGCCCTTTTGTAACAACTGTCCAATGCTTAACAAATTATGTTTCAGACCTTCGACATGATAGATATCAGGGATATACTTACTCTCCCCCTGTTTGGTTAGAATATCAACAGTGCCTTTTCCTAAGACAGTAATTTGGACAATGTTTCCAAGTGTAACATTAGTTTTAATTGAAGTATCTAGACTGGAAAACAGATTTAAATCACGAGTCATGTGGTTGCTACATCCTAATTCTAAGTACCATATGTCATGTGGACTTTCTTGAACAGCATTGCATTCAAGTGGAGATGTCAAGGCTATTAAAATTACACCTGTCGAAGTGTTGGTGCTGGTTGATTGACTTGGGCTTTGTCTTCCTTAATCATATTGTTTATTCCTGCATTCATATGCACAATGACCAAACTTCTTACAGTAATGACATTGAATTTTTGATTTATCAAACCTCTGACTACTTGGCTGACTTGGGTTCTGATTATCTCCTTTGCCACTGACATTTGCAGGACTTCTGCCTTGTCCTCCTCTTGAAGAACTTCTTCCTCTGCCTCTGAAGTTGTTTCTCCCCTTGCCTCTACCACGGCTTATGGATGACTGTGCTGCAAATGCACCTTCCAATGATGTCTGTGATCTGCTGATTCTATGTTCATGATTGATGAGTGAAGCTTGCAGCTCATCAATGGTAAATGTTGACATGTTTTTGTGTTCTTCTAGGGTCACAACCAAATTTTCAAATCTTGGAGGAAGACTTCTGAGAATTTTTTCAACAACCCTTTGGTCTGATATGGGTTCTCCATGAGATTTTAGTTGGTTTATCAACCCAACAACTCTGGTGTAGAGTGTGTCTACATTCTCTGAATCTTTCATGGACAGAGATTCAAAATGTTTTCTCAGAATCTCCAGCTTGGATGTCTTTACTTTACCCAAACCTTGATAGGAAGTCTCCAATGTATCCCATGCTTCCTTGGCATTAATTGCTGTTGCTATTCTTGGGAGTATGCTCTCATGCATAGCTTGATGTATGAAGAACAGAGCTTTTCCATCTTTCTTCCTCTGTTCTCTCAAGACATCTTTCTCAGCCTGTGTGAGATTGTTATATGCAGCCATATCTGCTGGTTCTGCATAACCATGCTGGACTATCTCCCAGACATCTTGACCTCTGAATAAATCCTTCATTGTTAAAGACCAATATTCATAATTCTTTCCTGTAAAACTTGGAGGTTGCAATGAACCAGAAGTGGAAGCCATTTTTAATTTTTAATTAACTTTCCTTAGAAAATTAATTTCCACCTTTTAAGACAATATTTCTTTCCTAAAATCTTGGGCTGGTATAAACCTCGCTCTGATATAACCTCGCTCTGATATAACCTCGTTCTGATACCAGATAGCCAAAACCGAGCCGACTAAACTTGGGTTTACGGCTCAGTCAATATTTAAAAATACTTTCTCTTTTCACTTCGACGGGATTTTTACTACGACGACCTTTTTTTTTACTTCGACCAAATTTGGGAGCTTCGACACAAACCAATAGCTGTGACCAAGTTGGTAGCTTCGACCAAGTTGGTAGCTTCGACACAAATTTGGTAGCTTCGACCTTCGACCAGGTTGGGAGCTTCGACCAAGTTTGTGCAGAATATGTTTCTTAGTCTAAAGACTCAAGAAATTACAAATGTTTTTACCTATGAGTAAGACGAAGTAAACTACCCACTTTTTCAAATCCAAATAACATATGAAATACATATGCCCGAATATGTAGGAAGATTTGAGTCGACCAAGGTGCCGTAAAACTTGAACTTTCACGCGGTGAGGTTTTTATGGGTTCTTGTTCTTTTACTTATATGTAATTGTAAAAGACATTTACAAAAGTAAATCTGGAAATATGTGCGGCCAAATAATCATGAATTCAACCACAAAGTATTTCATATATTAACTATGCGGAATTACAAAGTAATACAAACTTGTCTGTTACAAACTCTTTGATCTATAGAGATTCAGCTCTTCGACTAAATCACATGTACAGAAGCTTCAGCTTCGACTTCTCTTTCTCACCCTGAGTTCCTCTGCTGTCTAATGTCTGTGTTGTGTATGTGTTCCTGTGTGTAAATTGATTTACAAATTACTTCTTCTATTTATAGGCAATCTGAAAATTGCTCCAGCATAGGCCGACTTACTTGCCGACTTACTTTCCATTAAACACTGCAATAACTATCTACCTAAAAAATTAGGTTCTGAAATAAATTTGACTGAATTAAGTTGCATACTTGTGGACTTTTCCTTCTTGTCATACTGACAGACAAGATCTTGGCTTATACAGACTCTGATAGAGTCGGTTGGAAGCCAAGTAGAGATCTGCGAGTAATTACATTTTTCCAACATGCTCCAGACTCATGAAAGCGGAAAATTCTAATCCTTCATCCTTCTCTGGACTAATGAGCAGACCTAATTGGTGTGCTGCCTTCCACGCTACAGACCTAATGTTCGTGTCAGTTACCAAAGAAGAAGAACATTTTAGTATATTCTTGATTTGAGAAGCATACCGTGGAAAGTTGAAACGATGGATCCATGAATCTCCCTTCAAGAATAATGTAGATGCGTCGAATGCAATTGCAGCGATTTCTGGTGTGGGAAAAGTTCCAAGATGAACACGGTTATTCTTTTCCTCACTGGTGCTATTACAAACGCCCGCAACCCACTTGCTACCACTGCGCGACACACCTTTGTATTTCTTTGATGCTTCTTCCCTATGTGTTGCATTACGATCTCCAGTACCTGCCTAACTAGCTGCTTGTTGGGCTTGGGCACTAACAGGCCTCCCACCACCATTATCAAATGCGTGGTTTTCCCATTCTTCATTGCTTCTGGGTTCAAAAGAGTAACCTCCATCGTTATCACTAAACCGCATATCTGCACCAGAAATGTTTGAATAGCTGTGCGTCATTTCTTGACCAACAATGTTCGAATCGCTGTGCAGATCTCTAAAGTAGAAGAAAGTTACCCAGAAACTAGACACTAGGGTATCTATAGACGAAGTGGAAGCTAACTCGCTTCCGTGTGAAACAGAATAATTGAGAATATGGACTTGGACAAAAGGAATGTATGACATGAGATTGTCTTCACTCGCTTATATATAGAAGGATTAGGGACACAATTGTTTTTTTTTTCCCGTCGATTTGGGTCAAAGGTCCATAAAAAATGGAGGAGTGAGCTAAACTCCATATAATTTGCATTGTTTTTTTGGGGGGCGGGGGAGGTTTTGTCGAAACTTGGTAAATGGTAAACAATTGAAATTGTAATTTTGGTTGTTCCAGTTCTAATTTTGACTAATGTTAATGGGGTAAATGATTGAAATTGTATTTTTGGATGTTGGAGTTGCAATTTTGACCAAAGGAATGGATTCAACTACCTCATTAGCCGGGAGCACTATGCAATTTTAGCAACCCAAAACTACAATTTCAACAATTTCTGAAGGAGTTTAGTCAAATAAACCATTGAAATAGAGGTGCCAATCCTTTAGAGTTTAGCTTACTTAAAAATAGTTTCTAATTTAATGGTTTTTTTATTTTTTATTCCTTGATATAATGTTGTGTATCCATTTTATCTTTTAGAATTTTGTTTTACACCATTATTACCAATTTATTTATTCAATGTCTAATATGAGGAAATATTATAATCATGATAACTTTTTTTTAAAGACTTTTACAAAAAAAATGAGGTTTTTTTTTCTTTTCAAAATGGAGGATATTGGCAATTTTAATTTCCGGTGGAAAGAACCAAGGGGAACTGAATACATTTCCAAAATCAGGCATGGGGAGAACCATGATAAATGGATGCATATGGAGAATTGAAAGAGATTATGAAATTGAACATTTTTAACTAGACCATTTTTAACTAGCATGATGATGCAAACTAGATGAACTTGTTGAAACTTTAATAGAATGCCAAGAGGGTCAAATGACGATGGTTTTGCTAAAACAAATATGAACGAGACCAATATGACGAGCCAAACATAATGACACAAACTTCGCAACATGACAATAAGAAGAGGGAAAGACAACAAATATCCAAGACCCGACTCAACTACAGTATGGTGATGCACATGACGTAACTTAGCGGATATATTGAAGGGATAATACGAAAGAAAAAATGGTGAAATAATATATCAAAATGATAAGCACATTGAAGTGGATGTGAAAGTACACATGAAATGATCTTGCAAAAAATTTCAGTAGGTTCTTCTATGGCATCGTGTTTTCCAAATATTTCATTTGCATGACATGTGTGGTCATTTGGGGTGCTACACATGACACATGAGACCTAAAGGAAACTATATGAACTTAGGCCCTAGAAGTTAATCTCAAACCATGGCCTCGTTGTAAAAATTATTCATGGTGTTATACATCCCGAAAGTTCCACCATATCCCACTCATAACCGAAAAATCCCTCTATAAGGCCTATGTGATGGACTAAGGCCATGCGCAATGTTAAGGGTCATTTATGGGTAATTTAAGGTAAGTGAAGGGTAATTATGCATAATTAACGGTCATGTAGGGGTAATTATTGGGTAATGAGTTGTGGTAATTACGGGTTAATAAGGGGTTAATTATGGGATAATTAGGGGTTAATTAGTGGTAATTAGGGGTCAATTATGGGTTAAATAGGGGAAATTAATGGTACCTATCGATCAATTATAGGTAAGTAAGGGCCATTTAAGCCCAAGGGCTTAGCTAAACTAGTGATTATCCTTAGTGTTGGGCATTTAGTTAGGTTCATGGAAACATGTGCCCATTTTGAATCCTTGTGTGTGAAGCACACTAGTCTACATTGATGGGTTTACTAGGGAATATGTCATCTATGACTGTTTGGAATGATCCATTGGGTTTCTCCACAATGTTTTCCTTGGAAAAATGTAGGGGTCATTTAGAGGTTATCAAGGGTTAATTACTGGTAAGCATGGATTATTTAGGGGTAATTACTAGTTAATACAGGGTGAACTATGGGGTAAGTAGGATTTAATTAGTGGTAAATAGGGGTCAATTATGGGTTAACTAGGGGAAATTAATGGTACCTATGGGTCAATTATGTGTACGTAGGGGAAATTTAATACCAAGGGCTTAGCTAAGCTAGTGATTGTCCATGATGTTGAGCATTTAGTTAGTTTCATGGTGGCATGTGACCATTTTGAACCCTTGTATTTGAGGCACTAGTTGACATCAATGGATTTATTGGGAAATGCCATCTATGAATGTTTGAAAAAATATAATAGGTTTCTCAACGAGGTTTTTGTTAGAAAAAAATAGGGTTCATTTAGAGGTTATCAAGGGTTATGTATACATAATCATGGATTATTTAGGGGTAATTATTGGTTAAGTAGGGGTCATTTTGGTGAAAAGAGTGATAATTAGGAATAATTAGTGGTCAATTATGAGGTTAATTAGGGGTCAATTATACAATAGTTAGTGGTAAATTTGAGTAGTCTTTAAGAGGATGAATATTGGGAATATAATTTAAAATTATATTTAGGGGTAGTCCTTCTAAACCCCCCCCCTGAATTCATCAGATCTGAAGTTTTGGTAGCAGTCTTTAAAATACCCCCTCCAAAAGTAAAATTCTTTGATTTTATGGGAATTTTTAAAAAACCGTCCTTGAAACATATTTTTAGGAGTATCCTTTTTAACCCCCCCTAAACATCATGACAATTTAGCAATTGGAGGCAGGTTTTTAAAAACCATCGCTAAAAGTTTAATTTCCAATACTTTTAGAGAGATTATTTTTTTAAATGCACCTAGAAAATATCTTTAGAGGGGGTCTTAAAAAAAAACCCTCCAAAATTAATGAGAATTGAACTTTTGGGGGAAATTTTAAAACAACCAACCCCAAATGTCTAATTCTCATGACTTTCTTTTTAGGTGGGGGGTCTCTCTAACCCCCACAAAAAAACCTTTAGGGTTGGTCTTTCTAAGGCCCCCCTCCCCCCCGCCCAAAGTCCAATTCTCATGAATTTTGAGGGGGTTTTTTAAGAACCTCCTAGAAAGACCTATATTTTTTTTTGGGTGAGGGTTTGGGAATTTAGCAAACCTCCTCCAATGTCTTTAGGGGGGTATTTAAAAAAACCACTCCAAAAGTCATGAGAATTGAACTTTTGGGGGCGGTTTTTTTAATGTCTAATTGTAATATCCATAATTTTTAACCTAACACTTATGGGCATGAGCCCCATTGATTATGATGTTACCTTTATGTTTTATTTTGATATACCAAGTGAAATACCCCAGTGCATATGAACATGATGTTTTGTTTGATATACTGGGTGTAATCCAATTTCATATGATATGTGTGTGTGTGTGTGTGTGTGTGTGTGTGTGTGTGTGTTGGGCATGGACCCTAAAGCACATGACTGATGAGATGTTTTGTGTTGAGCGAGGAGATTTGGAACACATGGGTAAATTGATGTTTTGTGTTGAGCATGAAGCTCTGGAACACATGAAAAGATAATTTGTAAGTGTTGGGCATAAGCCCTGGACCCTTCCATGTGGATGTTGAGCATAAGCTCTGGAACATCGGATCCCCTGCCATTGTATCCCTAGGTTTATCCTATAAGTACAAATCTATCCCGTTGACTGAAAAGTATGTCTATAAAGTCCCAAGCCAAAGAGAGACTTGGGGAGATATTCCATCTTTTTGGAGTCATTATTTTGCCTAATTATTCTCAAGAGAGTTATTGGAGAACATTTTCCTAAGAGGAAAAATGAGAACTGATCCATACCTAATATACCAGATAGGGTAGCCTTACCTTAGTATCTCTAAGCTACTTGCATCTTGGAACCAGCCCGAGGGGATCCGGATTAAAACCAAGAATGATTATGGGTCATTGTTGGGTAGAACGTGGTAGTTCCCAAGTGATTTAGTCATCTATATAGATGTGAGATCTTCCTATGAATTGTTAATGTTGATGTAATTGTAACTTCAGAATGTATTCACTTGTATATTACACCCCAATTTTTATTTCGGGATGTGTTTGTAATGTAATTGATTCATTTCATCCCCCGATGTTCTGATTGGGAGTTTCTATAATGTAACAAGTCATGTCAAGTAATTATGGGTAACCCTCCTATTGGTTAAGGGTTAAAGTCCTCGCAGTTGTCGGCCCCTAGGGTTATTAAACTATCCTAGAGAAGTTGACCTTAGGTGAGTCATTGTAAGTAGAGGAAATAGTCCCCACCATTGTGTTAAGAATAACCCTCCTTGTTAGTCGGAGGAGGAAAAATCCCCACAAGTTGTGGGGCACAAGGGTTATTAGACAGTCCTAGAGATGTCGGCTCTAGTAAGTAACTACAAGTGAGGCCAACATGTTGAAGTGGGTTTCAAGTGAATGAAATAATATAAATAGGGAGTGATCATATCTATTTATCATACACACAGTCACTCATTGGGGTGCATGAATGAGAGAGGAGAAGATCTCTCTAGTGTTAGAGAAAGAACAAGCTGTGGAGATCATCTTTTCTATTTTTGGGTTTTATTTCTTCCATTGGTGCACATTCTATCTCAGAGGAAGTTGTGGGGTTTTCTCCTTTATGGTTTACCTGAGGAAAATTCTTTGTGTCTCTTATCTCTTGTGTTTATTGTTGTGCATGCTATTCTCCCAGTTAAAGATCCTAAGATAATACTAGCTTGAATGATAAAAATCTAACATGGTATCAGAGCTAACCTGAGAAGAAGACATTGTATAGCTGCATAATATAGGGCTTCTTAATTTTTGGGTCTCTCTCCACAATGCATCAAGAAAAGTATGTAGGATAACTCTCCATTGAAGGGCACATCCTTCCTTCAAAGCAGAATTCAATTCCAAGCATTTTCAGTTTTTTAGTGTGGGAAATTAGGGCTTCCTACAGAAGAGGAATTTTTGAGTGAGCGCGGCATAGGATTTCTCTCCTCATAAAAATTCAAGTTTAGAGACCTCGTTCAATATTTTTGGTTGGGTGAAACTACAGGAAAGTCAAACCCTAGTTTGACCCAAAGCTGGAAAAACCCTAAATACTAAAACTAATAAGTTTTGGTACATTCGCTATATCTAGAGATTGGAGAAGGCACAAGAGCTGAAACTTTCATAGGCTGAAGATTAAATCCTTATTTACATTGTGTCCAAAATTCAGCCTCATATTTACTATATTCTGGGCGATATAATCCCACCAAGTTAAGGTTCCAGCCTCTTCCATGATTCATCCCTAAACAAGACACATGGGGAGAATTGCCATATCTTGGGATAAAAATGTCCAAATGAAATTTATGAAGCTGTTCCAGAAATGGTACAGACTTTAATTTTTGTGGTTTGAGTTTTAGAACTAGAAGATTAAACAATGACACGTGGAAGTCCATACAACTTCTCTGTTCTGAATAGTCCTCTAACAGGTCATCTTGGGAAAATGATCATAAGTCCCAATTGGTGAAATCAATGCCTATGAAACTTATGGTGTTAAAACAGGGACGGGAGAGTATACCTTAGTGCAAAGGTTTAGACATAGAGGAGCAGTAATTTTAGAGATACCACTGAAACTGTAACAGGAATTTCTGTAGAAGAAATTGGAAAACTAGGGTTTCCTGTTCCAGGAGCTTCCCTCCACTGTTTTAAGAAAAGGAGTACATTGTATAGATTGAACTGAAGAGATATATATTTCTATATAATCATATATGAAATATTCCAAGTTTTGAAAATTAGGGTTTCTTTGATAAACCCTAGATTAGCCAGCTTTGGAACCACGACGGATATCTCAAATCGGTAAGATCTAATCTTTTTCTATTTTCATTTGAGGTTATCATTTCAAAGTGATCTATCAAATCAGCTTGATGATAAGCTTGGTGAAGTTGACAACTTCCAAGCATGGAAGTATTTGATCTCTCTGAAGAAAATGAATTGGACACTTACATGAGTAAAGCGGTTCCATTTCTAGAGGGAGATGAGGCTCAAAGCTTTACAGAAGAAGAACTTGATCAAGGCCAAGAAGATCATTGTTGATTCAATCACGGATCAACTTGTACCACAAGTGTCTTCCCTAAATACACTGAAGATGTTCGATTCCTTGATCAATCTATTTGCAGATAAGAACATAAATCAGAATATGGATTTGAGAAAACAATTCAAGAATGCGAAGATCCAGAATGCATAACAACTTGAGGTGGTAAAAGAAGAAGTGGTGATAACCTCCTTGAATGGCCTCCCAGGATCATAGGATTCATCCATTCAAGGAATATGTGCCAGAAGGAAGTGATTACTTTCAGTAGACTCTGGGAAGAAGAGTAATATTGTTCGTTTTTCAACATTTAAGCTAGCATTATGTTAGGATCTTTTCACTGAAAGAATAACAAACACAACAATAAAACATAAGCACATCACAAGAGACAAGAGACACAAAGAGTTTTGATAGGGGAAACCATAAATGGAGAAAACCCCACAACTTCCTCAAAGATAGAATCACCACAAGATGTAAGACCCCAAAATAGTAAGATGCACTCCCAACAGCAGTAGTCCTCTTCTTCTGTCTAGTCCCAGTATTTCCTTCCTCACTAATGCGCCACACTTGAGTGAGAGTGAATGATGTGTGTGATAAATAGAGAGTCTCACTCTCTATTTATATTCTTCCATTCACTTGAAGTGCACTTAATCACGTAGGCTCAACTTAAAAATTACTTACTCGAGCCTACACCTTAATTAGTGTATAATATCTCGAGTGCCCCAAAACTGTGGGGACTTACCTAATGACTTGACATGACTTGTTTACATTATTAATCTTCCTGATCGAAACATCGGGTCATGATCACATGACTGAAATACATAATAGAAACATCCCAGAATAAACATCGGGTTACAATACATAAGATACATAGAAGAATACATTCCAAAGTTACATAAACATCAACACTCCCTCTTAACTAGGAAGGTATTCTTTCGACACAATTTTCAGCACTGGTCTTCTTCTCTATATCAGCTGGATCATCTCGTCTTCAAGTCATATTCATCTTCAGGTCATCTTCGTCTTCAATTCATCTTCTTCATTGGATCTGGATCATCTCTCGATCTCGATCATCATGGAACTGGATCTGGATCATCATAGAACATCATCACGGGATCTAGATCATCACTCGATCTGGATCATCGTCACTGGACTGGATCTGGATCATCACTCGATCTGCATCTAGATCTAGATCGTCTCTCGATCTGGATCATCACTGCTGGATCTGGATCATGACTCGATCTGGATTTCTCGGAGTCATCATAACTGGATTTGGATCATAGCTCGATTTGGATCATCTCTAGTCATCATCATGTGTGTACTATCTCATCATAGGAAGTTCTACAGAGCCACCCTTCTTTCATGCTGGTTGTAGGCCTATCCCACAGGTAGGTCTTTTCCCAACACTTATATCTAACCTACTCATCACAAAGGCACGCCCAGCACTTACATCTGACCTACTCATTAGAAAGGCATGCCCAGCACTCACATCTAATCATGTAGTAAACTACAATCACATTAGAAAGGCCCCGCACTCACATCTATCATGGAAGGAACTGAATCCTCTCACCAAGATAGAATGGCCTTCCCTTACATCTGACATGGAAGGAACTTAATCATCTCACCATGAAATAATGGCCCGCACTTACATCGACCATGGAAGGAACTTAATCCTCTCACCATGACGGAATGGACCGCACTTACATCAGCCATGGAAGGAACTTAATCCTCTCACCATGACGGAATGGCATGCACTCACATCTGACTTGGAAGGAACCAAATCCTCCACCCTTGCCAGAAAGGTCCCCAGTCCCAGACTGAGCTACCTGGTAAGTGACCAAGTACCTCCACGCTCCTGGAGAGTGGCAATTTCCCTTACATCTATCCTACTCGACAGAATGGCCAACACTCACATCTCAGATGGGAGGAACCTAATCCTTTAGCCATGAACAGAATGGTTCAGCCCTTACATTTGGCCTACTCATCAGAATGGCGATAGCCCTTACATCTATCCTACTCGACAGAATGGTCAGCTCTAACATCTTCCATGGGAGGAACCTAATCCTTTAGCCATGAACAGAATGGCTCAGCCCTTACATCTGACCTGCTCGTCAGAATGTCTTTGGATCTCTAGCACTCATATCTGACATGGAAGGAACTGAATCCTCTCACCATGATAGAATGGCTCAGCCCTTACATCTAACCATGGAAGGAACCAATCCTCTCACCATGTTAGAATGGCTATGGGTCTCATCACTTTCTCTTGGATGGAACCTCGATCTGGAGAACACCAAGTCTCTCTCTGAAGTACTCGAACTTTATCCTAGCTAATGGCTTCATCAATACATCAGCTATCTATTCCTCCGTCTCAACATACTGGAGCTTCACTTCTCCTCTCTGCACCATATCCCTGATATAGTGATACTTGATCTCGATATGCTTCGACTTGTCATGGAACACTGGATTCTCTGACAACTTCATGCAGCTCTAGTTGTCACAATGTATACAAGTAGCATCCAACTGGAGATCAAATATATCAGACAGTAGCTTCCGCAGCCATACTTCTTCACAACTAGCTGAACAAGCTGCGACATACTCTCCTTTAGCTATACTCAGTGCCACACAGGATTTCTTCCTGCTAAACCAAGATATCACACCTGATCCCATACTGAAACAACAGCCTGAATTACTCTTCTTGTTGATGGCACTTCCTACCCAATTTGAATCAACGTAACCCTCCAGGTTAATCTTCTGATTCACATCATACTTGAGCCCATAATCAACTGTACCCTTCAGGAACCTCAGAATATGCTTTGCAGCCATTAAGTGAACACTTCTCAGATCTGTTAGGTACTGGCTCAAGGTGTTCACAGCAAAGCAAATATCTGGTCTCGTGTTCGTCAGGTACATCAATGACCCAATCATCTGACAATACATCGTAGCATCAACCGTCTCTGATGAATCATCACTTAATAGCTTCATGTTTGATGCCATAGGTGTGGTCATGCAGTCCATCATCTTGAACCTATTCAAGATCTCTACTGCATACTTCCCTTGCCAACACCTCCATGCCTAGAAAATAGTGCATCGACACATAACAGGAGCATCATTGGTCTTCCGTCTTCAACCTTGAAGCAAAGGTTGGAATCCGCTTTACTCTCAGTAAAGCCTAGAGTCATCAGTAATCTGCCCATCCTATCGTACCATGTCGAACCTCAATATATTCTGTAGTAACTCCCTCTAAAGTGGAGCATCATACTCCCTCTATCTTCTGTGCTCTATGCACTGAAAAAATTCAATACTAGAGTGACAAGTAGCTTCCTATGCTACTAATATTCTATGTGACCATCTGGTGTATAAACTTACATCTTCAATCTTGTAGCAAAGGTTAAGATCTTCATCAGGCTCATCATGTATGTGTTTAAACTCTTACTGGCTGCAAATGTCTCTTCGTAGTCTAGACCTTCTTTTTGTGAGAAGCCTCATGCTATGAATCTTGCTTTGTATCCCACAATGTTTCCATCTACTGCATGATGGAACTATGAACTTCTCTTCAGGTCTCAATATTGTGCCCTGACATCATTCTTCTTGAACTAGTCTTCCCTTTCTTCTTGGTGGCTGGAAGGTTCTACATCAATGATGTCACTGCACTCGTCATATTATTCTTCATTTTGAAATGTCGTCACTTGCTCTTCGGAACAAGTCTTCATTCTTCTTTGCTTGTAGGTGATTATGTATGTGATATTTCCTACAAGTCAAACGCATTTATATGGTTAGAAACATTTCATAAGGAATATTCATACTGGCAAGTTATTATGCATAAATATGTGATCATGCAACTACTTTAGCCAATAGAACATTCATCCATATCTCACTGAAACTTTCTAGATGCCTTCCATCTCTACCAGGACAACATTGAGATTGTGCACTAATCCAATATGTCAGCAAAGAGGTTTCATTCTAGATAAGTAGCAATGGAGAGTTGTGTAGCACCATGAGCTACTTACCCATCACATGCATATTAGTAGTATACTGTCGTTAATGCAAACATCCTATCATACATAATACATCAACTGAATATAAACAAATGCATAACAAAACAATATCATGAAATGACAATTGAATACTTATCTTTATTTGTTTCATGGGTAGACTCCTTAATCCTTCAACTTCATCGTCTTCTTCATTCATGATAGCACCGTTTCTTATCCAAATGCTAAGGTGGATAAGAAGTTCTTCAAGAGTTGAGCTCTTCATATTCCTCATTGCTTGATGGATCTTCTTTGGATGATGAGAGGTTGATCTTTATTTTCTTCCATCTTCCCTTCTCTTCTTATGAATCGAGCTTCTTCTTCTTCTTGGAGTCTGCTGAAATGTAATCCCTTCCTTCTGGAACACATTTCTTGAATGAATGAATTCCACAATCCTGGGAGGCCATTCAAGGTGGCCATCACCACTTCTGCATTCTTTACCGCTTCGAGTTGTTCTTGATTTGAGAGACTCTTATGGCTGCATGGTCTTTGCATTCTAGATTTTCACATTCTTCAACTGGTTTCTTTAGGTCATATTCTGATTTTTGTTCTTCCCTTCAAATAGCTTTGCCAAGTAATAAAACATATTTGGTGTCTTTGGGGAGACACTTGTAATACAAGTTGATTCATGACTGAATCGACAATGATCTTCTTGGCCTTGACCAAGTTCTTCTTGTGTAAGGCTTCTAGCCTCATCTCCCTCTGGAACTGGAACCTCTCTACTCATGTAGGTGTCCAATCCATTTTCTTCAGAGAGATCATATACTTCTAGGCTTGGAAGTTGTCAAATTCACCAAGCTTATCATCAAGCTGATGTGATAGATCACTTTGAAATGAGAACCTCAAATGAAAATAGCAAAGGATTAGATGTTACCGATTTGAGGTGTCCGTCTTGGTTCTAGAGCTGATTGATCTAGGGTTTGCCACAGAAACCCTAATTTTCAAAACTTGGAATCTTTCATATCTAATTGGATAGCCATATATATCTCTTCAAACGGATCTGTCCAATGTACTCCTTTTCTAATTAAAACAGTGGAGGGAAGCTCCTGGAACAGGAAGCCCTAGATTTCCAATTTCTTCTGCAGAAATGTCTGTTACTATTTCTATTATATATCCAAAATTGCTACTCCTCTATGTCTGAAATTTTGAACTGAGGTAAAATCACATGTCCGTGATCCAACACCATAGGTTTCATCAGAATTGGTTTCACCATTTGGGATTTAGGATCCTTTTCCCAAGGTGACCTGTTACAGGACTCTTCAGAACGGCGAAGTTGTACGGCATGCCACATGTCACTGGTTCATCCTATGAGTCTGATATTTGGACCAACAAAGGTACCGTCCGTGTATTTTTTGGAAATTCTTCATAAATTCAATTTGTACCTCTGTAGCCCAAGATATTTCAATTCTCCCTAGGTGTCCTGTTTATGGATGATTTCTGGAAGAGGATGGAACACTAACTTGGAGAGATCATATCTCCCCGAATATAGTGAATATGTGGCTGATTTTTGGAAATAGTGTTCATCAAGATTTTATCTTCAGCCCCTACTATTTTTAGCTTCTGATAATTTTCCAAACTCAGAATATAGTGACTGTACCAAAACTTATCAGTTTTAGTATTTAGGGTTTTTGCTAGCTCAGGGTCAAACTAGGGTTTGACTTTCCTAGAGTTTCACCCAACCAAATTTCTTGATCCAGGTCTCTAAACTTCAGTTTTGATGAGCAAAAAAATCCTATGCTTGTCTCACTCAAAAGTTCCTCTTCTGTAGAAATCCCCAATTTCCACATCGAAACTGAAAATGCTTGAAATTGAATTCCGCATCGACAAAAAGATGCACCCTTCAATGGAGAGTCATCCTAGCATACTTTTGCCGAAAATCTGTGGAGGAAGATCCACAAACTAGGAAGCCCTAGTTCCCACAGCTGCACAATGTCTTCTTCTCAGGTTAGCTATGATTCCATGTTAGTTTTTCAAAATTTAAGCTAGCATTATGTTAGGATCTTTTCACTGAGAGAATAACAAGGACAGCAATAAAACATAAGCACATCACAAGAGACAAGAGACATAAAGAGTTTTGATCGGGGAAACCATAAATGGAGAAAACACCACAACTTCTTCAAAGATAGAATCACCACAAGATGTAAGACCCCAAAATAGTAAGATGCACTCCCAACAGCAGTAGTCTTCTTCTTCTATCTAGTCCCAGTATTTCCTTCCTCACTAATGCGCCACACTTGAGTGAGAGTGAATGATGTGTGTGATAAATAGAGAGTCTCACTCTCTATTTATATTCTTCTGTTCACTTGAAGTGCACTTAATCACATAGGCTCAACTTAAAAATTACTTACTCGAGCCTACACCTTAATTAGTGTATAATAACTTGAGTGCCCCAAAACTGTGGGGACTTATCTAATGACTTGACATGACTTGTTTACATTATTAATCTTCCCGATTGGAACATCGAGGCAGGATCACATGACTCAAATACATAATAGAAACATCCCGGAATAAACATCAGGTTACAATACATAAGATACATAGAAGAATACATTCCGAAGTTACATATACATCAACAAATGTCGACTCATAATAAAAGAAGAGAAGATTTGAGCAACTGAAGGTCAAACTCTCACCATCCAAAGAAGATACCTCAAAAGATGAGAAATATGAAGGACTCAATTCTTGAAGAACCTCTTATCCATCTTGAGCATTTGGATAAGAAATAATGAAGTCATGAATGAACAATATGTTGAAGTGGAAGGATCAAGGAGCCTACCCATGAAACAAATAAAGATAAGTATTCAATTGTCATTTCATGATATTATTTTTGTTATGCATTTGTTTATATTCAGTTGATGTATTATGCATGATCGGAATGTTTGAATTAATGACAGTATACTACTAATATGCATGTGATGGGTAAGTTGCTCATGGTGCTATACAACTCTCCATTGATGTTGATCTAGAATGAAACCTCTTTGCTAACATATTGGAATAGTTCACAATATCAATGTTGTCCTGGTAGAGATGGAAGGAATCTAGAAAGTTTCTATGAGATATGGATGGATGTTGTATTAGCTAAAGTTGTTGCATGACCATATATTTATGCATAATATTTTTTCATTATGAATATACCTTATGAAATGTTTCTAACCATATAACTAATGCATTTGAATTGTAGGAATGATCGCGTAAAATCGCCTACAAGCAAAGAAGGATGAGACCTATTTTGAAGAACAAGTGACGACAGTTCAAGATGAAGAATAATATGACAAATGCAATGACATTATTAATGTAGAACATTTCAGCCATGAAGAAGTAACCAAGAAGAAAGGGAAGACCAGTTCAAGAAGAATGATGTCTAGGCTGCAGTATCGATACATGAAGACAAGTTCGTAGTTCCATCATGCAATAGATGGAAACATCATTGGATACAAGGCATGATTCATAGCACGAGGCATAGACTATGAAGAGACATTTACAGCCACTAGAAATACACCTGACACGAAGAATCATGTGTGCAAATGAAAGAAGGCCTTGTATGAGCTCAGAAGACACCCATGGGATAACACATACATGAGGAGCTTGATGAAGATATGAACCTTTGCTACAAGGTTGATAAAGGATGACAAACTCACAGATGGATGTGAGAAGAACTTTTGATTTTTTTTTTCAAGATATAGGATATTGGTATCGAGTGATCCTAAATGGAAACATAGAATATTAGTAGTAGAGGAAGCTACTTGTCACTCTGGTACATAATGTTTCAGTACATAGAGGATGGAAGACAGAGGGAGTATGATGCTTCAGATGGAGTGATTGCAGAAGATCCTGAGGTTCAACATGGTACAACATGATGGATATATTACTGATGACTCTAGTCTTTACTAAGGGTAAAGTGGATTCCAACATTTGCTTCAAGGTTGAAGGCAGAAGACCAGTGATGCTCCTGTTATGTATCGATGCACTACGTTCTAGGAATAGAGGTATGGACAAGGGAAGTATGCAGTAGAGATCCTAAAGAGGTTCAGGATGATGGAATCCAAGGCAATGACCACACCTATGGCATCGAACATGAAGCTATTGAGTGTTGCTTCACTAGATTCGGTTGATGCCACGATGTATCGTCAGATGATTTGTTCCTTGATATATCTGATGAATACGAGACAATATATTTGCTTTGATATGAACACATTGATACATGTTCACCTAATGTTTGCAAAGCATGCATTCAGGTACCTGAAGGGTACAGTTGAGTATGGGATCAAGTGTGATCTCTTGGTTTGGAAATATGGAGTCTTGCATGGCGCTAATTACACCTGAGGCAAGAAATGTTGCCATTTTCTATTTGGTAGCTAGTATGTTTCTTTTGAAAACTACTATTTGATTTGGTTGATTTGAATTGCATTTTTTGTATGATGCAAAGAGGAGAAGTGATCCACATCGATATCTCTGGAAAGAGGGATTTCTAGCATAGCTGATGAGATAGGTTGTCTAAGCATAAATCCTCATGAAGCTCACAATTTATCCTTGGGCGTAATCAGCCGCAATGTGATTCTATACTAGAAATGGCCAGAGTGAAGTTTGAGTACTTCAGGGAGAAGCTTGGTGTTCTCCAGATTGAGGTTCCCTCCAAGGGGAAATGATGAGACCTAGAGTCATTCTGACATGGTGAGAGGATCAGGTTCCTTCCATTATCAAATGTAAGGGCTGAGCCATTTTGTCATGATGAGGGGATTTGGTTCCTTCCATTTTAGATGTGAGTGTAGGATTGCTTGCTACATGATCAGATATAAGTGCTAAATTCCATTCTTGCAATGGAGGCACCTGGTCAGTTACCAGGAATACTCAGTCTGGGACTGAGGGTCATTCTGATATGACTGTAGGATGTAGTCTTACATGATCAGATGTGAGCACATGGCCATAAATTCCATGGCCATGTGAAGATGAAGATGACATAGAAGCATATTATCTTAAGGGAATCAAGGAAAATAAACACCTTGGTACACATAATAAATAAGAATCCCATGAAAAAAATAAAGGGAAAGGAAAGAAGAAATGAAATGGGAAGAAGACTGCAATAGTGACATCAGAGTCCATTCCCTATTCTAAACTTAGTCTTGTAAAAATAAGAAACTTACATAGGTGTATTGTTGGAAAATAACTCTTGAAAAGAACCCCAAAAAATTTCAAATAAAGAAGAAGAAGAAGGCCTTGATTACTCTAGCAGCCAAGGAAAAGGTACAAAACACCTTAAACTTGAAAGGAAAAGTGAGTTGCACTACTCTATAGAGAGAAGTAACCATGGCTGGTTGTAGTCAGAATGAGGATAAGGAGATGCCAGAGTTATTCAATATCCACTACTATAAAAATGGCCTTTGGTGACATGTAGACCTATGACGGGACTTTAATAATCATCTCTAAATCCACTTATGGTGACACCCAATAAAGTATTATCAACATAAGCTTATTTGGTAACATTCATTAAAGGACTACCAATATAAGTGGTTTTTGTGACTAAAACATCAACGTTCCTTTTAAGGTTTTTGCCAATCTAATGTTTCAACAACTTTGGTGATGTAAAAGGTCATTGAAGGCCTTTAATGATCATTACCAAAGCCACTTATGGTGACACCCCAAAAAATATCATCAACATAAGTATCTTTGGAAACGATAATTGAAGGAATATTGCAATAAGTGGATTTGGTGAGTGAAACAATGACGTTCCTTTTAAGATCATCTTCAATTAATGTTTCATCAAAAAAAGAAGGAAGACAAGGATAATAGAGATGACATAGCATGGAACTCTGTAAGCACTTATGGATGTCTCTCGCATTAGAATCTAGCATCATTGAATGAAAATGGGAAGATATTCGGTATTATATGATAAAATAAATGTTAAGGTAAATGCAAAAAACCACAACCCCTGATCCAGAACAAATTGGCCATAACCAACCTTCAAGTACACACTTCCAAGTCCTACTGCTACAAGGAATAACTATTTTGTTCTATATATTATCTTGCAAAAGTTGCATGACAAAGTATAGATTTTAGAATATCTAGAATTTGCATATGTGACCCTATGAATTATCGCCATCATCATAAGGACCATTTTTCTCAAGACTAACAAGACTATCCAAACTTGCAAATTGGTCTTGGAAGTTTCTTTGTGGAAACCCATACTTTGTGAAAACATTCCCAACATAATCACGATCAAAAGTTGTTGTGGTTTAAATAATGATTTCCATTACATACTGTAAGTCATTAAGTTGCAGGGGTATTTTTCTACCTACAAATTCAAGTGAATCATGAAGTGACTTCAAGACCAACATAGTCTGCTAGTGATCCCTTCATAAGGATCAAAATAGAGGTTATCAGATTTATAATCCTATAGTTGGGTTGATGAATTATTAAGATAACCATTCCTATATGGGTATTTTGTCCATTGCTTGCATCATCTCTCCTACATGAAGAGTTGTTGCACTGTATAGACCAGAACTGTGTTCATCTAGAAACAACACAACATGTTCATGTATAATTTCTACCGCTACCCAAACCCTTCTTCTTTCACCTCTTGAGTCTACATTTACAAATATAGGTTATGTGAGTATTCCATCTCATATTACCTTTGAAAAAATGTGGAGAATGAACCTACTTCTAATAATATAATTGAATTTACTGAAGATGCCTTTATGTATGAAAAGAAACATGTTAATCCTTTGTTAGAACCAAAATTATCTACTATTTAATTAGTCATGTTTTGAGAAATATATTTCACAGTATCTTGTGATAGTAGATATCACTAATTTATGTTGGTATATACCTTTTGAGTCAATTTAAATGCTAAATGTT
The DNA here is from genome assembly GCA_001517045.1 of Pseudotsuga menziesii. NCBI lineage: Eukaryota > Viridiplantae > Streptophyta > Pinopsida > Pinales > Pinaceae > Pseudotsuga > Pseudotsuga menziesii. The sequence continues at coordinate 84,121 of LPNX010029209.1, read as the reverse complement.
GTTACATTTTAACTGCCAATCTAGGTACGTAATGTTATGAGATGCAAGAAAATTATATGCAATATTAAATTCTATTATAACAGCGAATGTAAACCAAAAGACCACGTAACTCACTACTTGATTTGACATGCATAGGAATTGTAGTTATCAAGCCTCTGGTCACAATATTTCACTCAGTTCATAAGGTTAGAGTGTTCATGGAGCATTCACATAACTGTTTTATGGTCAATTCACTAGATATCAAAGTTCTTTAATCAATTACTCCAATGGAAATAAGTGTCAAAAAATCCCATAATGATCACAGAGTATGGTCCTCTTGATACTAATCACCCTTGAATAGATAATCATTATGGTTAGTATTTGTTGAATCATAGGTCACAACAATCCTTCTTCATGTAATTTCTTGTTATGTCGGATGCTATTTTCAAAGCCTTATGATTGATTGATTTCATATAAGAGGGATTCATTTTCTATAATGAAAAGTAAACACTCACTAACAATAAAAATTAAAACACTTGCAATATTAGTCTCCTATGATCAATTATGTTCGAATCAGTAGTCATTATGACAAGTGTTTGTATAACCCATATTACATAATGTTATGTGATCAATGATGACATGTTATATTACATATTACCCTTTGATTTTATCTATATTCACTCAAACTTTCTCTATTTTCTAATCTCAAGGGTGTTGATTTAGCTAGTCGCAATATTGTCTCATTGAATTCGAGTAATTGCTCGGTATTGGAAACCTGCAAGATTAATTATCCCTTGCTAACAAGCATTAAAATGTTGTGCACTATATCTCCAGAACTCAAATGGACTTTTAGCAATGCATTGATGATAATGAATTAGTTATTAGAAGGTTTTAAATTCATATAATCCCTTAAAAAGCTCTTATCTCTTTACCTCTAACCCCTAACAACCCCTCCTCTCTGTAACACCCCGGTTTTGACCCCGATGCATTAAACATACATGATAGATATATATATTGTAAATAATCAAGGTGTGGAGCTAAAGGCAAAAGAACCACCATCGATTTGGTTATGTTTCGGTGATTGGAACTGCTACTGATGGTATATCAGGACATGCGGCATACATATCAAGTTGTGGCATCATGTAATTATGCATTTTAATTAAATAACCCCAACCAGCTATGTTCACTGCAACCATATTGAAAAGGGCATGATTTCCTAAGGATAAGGGGGGAGGAATGTTAAACCTTGAACCCATGAGGGAAAAGGCATGTGTCACCTTCCCTTGTCTCATCCAGCTACCACCTTTAATGTTCTGCTAATTAGTTGGGGAATTTATTGCTGGAGAGTGGAGTGTGGTAAGACTGTTATTCCTTGCCCACATGCACACTCCACCAGAAATTTGACTCTCACCATGGCATAAAACCACTACCCCATCACTGCATGCAGACTCTCCATGATTCCACTCGCTTTGCTACTGCAGGGGAGATCCTTCCACTCTCCCCATGGCTAGCTGTTCATTTTCCTCATGCTGAGCTGAGATAAAAGGATCCACAATCCATTGTATGGGGGTTCGTTCTCAATTTTTTCCATGCATATAGTCTATAGATCTCTTTTTACTCATGTTCATGCATAGAGTCTATGTTTAATCCACCATTGCTGATTGTGAAGAGGTCTCATGGCTTCACTGTTGAGAAAGGACCACTGTCTTCCAACGTTCTTGGTTGTATCTGGGCTATGTGATGTTATGTTGCTTCATCATTGAATCATTGGCTGTTGTTTCCCCACATTTGTTGGCTGAGTTGCCATTGCGATTTGGGCTATTGTAGATCGTTGTGAAATCATTTTGGCCACGATAGGGCCAAGAACAATTCAGGGGTTTGTTTTCCCCTGCTAAGGTTTAATTGTTGGTTTGTTGCAAGTATGCAGTGATTGGTCTTTGGACTACATTGGAGTGGTAATGAGGGCCTGATGTGCTTGACAAAATTGGTGTGTTTGGGAACTACATAGATAGAGCTAGAGGGATGGATTTCTTCCCCATAACCCCTGAATAGCATTGGAAGGGAGATCAGGTCCTAAGGGACTGCGTGGCAGATAAAGGACTGATTTCCTTGTGTTGGGTGTGTGTGGGTGTCCTAGAAGTCAGTCTAGTTCTGGTGTAGGTGTCCTTAGCTCTTCAACGAGCTCACCAGCTTAGAATTTATCCTTTCCTAGATCCTGGATGGCCTCATAAACCCAGCTATGTTGGCTTGGCTGATCTATTCTTTTCCTGATAAACCCAACCATGTTGGCTTGGATGAACTGTGTATCCTTGTTGTTTTGTTGTCCTTGGCTATGTGTAAGCCTGTAGTTCCTTATTCCTTTGGGAAATCATGATCAGATCAGGGGTGGTAGCATTGTTGAGAGATTAAGGAGCATGCTGGCCTATGGTTGGGTGGAACGTTGTAGTGACATAGCTGGTTGCAGGACAGTTCTCATAATATAAGTATTCTTGACTAATCTATTTTGCAATCATATCTATTGTTAATGAATTATGATGATAGACATGTTGAATGCTGAAATGTATATGATTGAATGTTTTTTTTCTTTTGTTGTGTATATGAACAATTATGCATCTTAGTATGTAGTATGTTCAAGATTTTATTTCAGCATTATATGTATGATCATGTTGATGGGGCTAGTTTCCCAAATGTTTGGGTGTTTAGTAGCATCCTCTTCGCCGGTTGGAGGGTTGGGGACGTTACAGTGTGCTATCAGAGCTTATGTTGCAGCATTGGGCCTCAGAGGGCCATTAGAAACAGTTAGCAGAGGCAGGTTTCCTTCTGCCCAACAGAAATTAGGAAAACTCTAAACTTCAAAAATAAATTTTGCTTAAGTTTGGAACCATCGGCTCATCGGAAGACTAAGTGTGAAACTCTTCCAATGTAGCGGGTCACTTAGTTGGAATATTGCCTGACGATGGAAGAAATTGCGAAATTCCTCTAAGTGTTTTTCGGCCATTGGTGAAACTTAGAGGATGTGAGCGCTGAAACGTCAGTGGAAGAAAAAAGATCATAGTGGCTTGAACTGTCGACAGCAATGGCAGAGAAAATATTCTTGGAAATTTTTTCTTAAGTCATATAATCATCGACGATCAGCAATGATTAGTTGATCGAATCATCAATGCTTAAATGATTAAGTTGCCAATGAGCCACATCGGACGAGATTAGCTAATTATGTGTCCACCTTTGCTATTGGCTAGTGGGCTATCCTTCCGACGTATAGAGTCCCCGACCATCGATTCCGTAGGAGATAGTTGTTCCGATAGCTGATGCCGTGGAAGACAAAGCGAAAAAAATTCTAAAATTTTTTTAAGGCATGAGATCATCGCCGATCGAAAAAGTTTAGTTGTTGGGATTGTCGATGACTAGAGGATGGGATTGCCGATGAATAGAAGATGAAGCTGCCAATGATTATTAAAGTCGATCGATGATCATTAGTTGAAGGAAGAGCTGATGCAAAGAAGAAATTTCAAAACTTTTTCGAAGTGTCGAACCCATCGGTGATCGGCGGAATTTAGTTTTATTGGTCTCCAATGAACATCGAAAGGAATTAGTGGTTTGTATGCCATTGTTGCTGTTGTCTAGAGGACTAATCTTCTGACAGCTAGAGGTTTCGACCATCGATGTCATAGTAGTTAGTGCTTTTGACCATCGATTGAAAACTGTTAGTTGATTAGACTACCGATCGAAAAAATTTAACGGCTGGGGAACNGAGGTTTCGACCATCGATGTCATAGTAGTTAGTGCTTTTGACCATCGATTGAAAACTGTTAGTTGATTAGACTACCGATCGAAAAAATTTAACGGCTGGTGAACCACCATTGCGGCCACCTAAGAGACTAATTGTTCGATGAAATAATGTATCCGATCGCTGAAACATCAGAAATAAATTGTTGTCTGGTCGCCGCAATGATGGGGAATGTTAGTGATTTGGTTTGTCGACATAGCAGACTTGTTCGATTTTGGATTGCCGACGCCACAGCTACAAGTCGCTTCAACCATCGACCAATGTATGGCTATAGAAGACACATAAAGTTCATTGGTCGTCGTTGCGGAAGCCTAGAGGACTAGCCACTCGATGCACAGAGCAGCCGACCATCGATAAAGTTTTTTTTCAGCACCGATAAAGTTTGGAGGATTAGATGACAATGGATCCGAAACAGTGGGAGACGTTAGCTGCTTGACCAGCGATGAATAGTCCGTGGAATCACCGATGCAATGTAAGACTTAATGGTCCCAATCACCGATAAAGTTTCGAGTGTTAGATAATTGTGGACCTTATATGTCGAAAGGAAATAGAAAAAAACACCGTCGATAAGCAGCGGAGGAAATTAGATGTTTTGATTGCCGAAATGCCATAAAATTAGAGGGGAAGAGACCCGGTAGGGAGAAATAAATTTGGGGTTTTTCAAAGTGATTTTCTCAACACTTTCTAGCTATTTTTTAGTGGATTTTTTAGCAAACTATTAGTAGATTATAAGGCTGAACAAGAAGAGAGAAAATTTTGTGTTTTAGCAAAATTGTTATTTTATGAATTTCCAAAAGAGGAAGGTAAGTAGTTCTGATTTATATTAATGATATGCATCTAATAGTTTGCTACTAACACATTTGCAGAATTATAGACACCTCCAAGAGTAGTATTCCAGGTAGAGTAGTGTGATAAAGCAAGAAGTGGTTTAGTCATGAGGACCCATGACGGATATGATTCTTGGGATTCCTACGAGCATGCGAGAGATGCCATGGGAGAAAATGTTCATAATGAAAATGATGGCATAGAGTCTAATGGAAGGATATTCCAAGAGACATCGTCAGATGTTGCAGCCACCATGAGAAGCTTGATTAAAGCCCAGGAATAGCAGCATCAGTTGAATGTTGCTATGTTGTAGACTTTGAAAAATTTGCAAATAAAGATAGACTCTGGACAAGGTATAGCAAGACCAAAAGGTAGTAAGAGAAGCATTAGGAGAAGGAGAGGGAATTCTAGTAGACCACCTGACTCTGAAGAATCCAGTAGGGATACAAGTTCATCTTCTCATAAAATAAAGAGAACAAGACACCATAGGAATCGCTCTCGAGATGAATTTAAGAAAGCTAAACCTCCTACATTTGATGGTGAGGTAAAGACTAGACAAGAGGCTAAAGCATGGCTTCTTGGGATAAAGAAGTACTTTCAAGTGCAAGATTATTCAGGAAACATGAAGGCAAGAGTTTCCATATTCAATTTGAATGGAAGAGCATCCATTTAGTGGGAACATTTCAAGCATGTAAAGAAGATCATTGAAAGGAGACTGAAGTGGAAACAGTTCAAGAAGTATTTCAAACAAAAATACCTCTCTCACAGGTATTATGATGATAATATTAAGGAGTTCCATGAGCTGAGATTGGAACAACAGACCATGAATGAATATGCAAATAAGTTCTTGGAATTGCTGAGGTATGTCCAGTACATTAGAGATAAAAAGGTGAATGTCTAGCGGTTTCTAAGTGGATTGCTTCAGTCTTACAAAAATAGAATTGAGTTTTATGAACCTAAAACTCTTGAAGAAGCAATAAGGAAGGCTAAGTATTGCTATGAGCAAAGCAAAGGCAAACCTGATTACCATAAGGCCCAAAACGACAAGAAGAATGAGAAGTTTGACAAAAGAAAGAAAGGTTTCAAACCTTCTAGATTCAGGATTTAGTAGAAGCAGCCATCCCAAGCTGCGAGTAATCCAGTTGGAGTGACAGGTGGAAAGCCTAAAGAGCCACAACATAACAAAGTTCCACTCAAATATTGGAAATATGAAGGACTCCACATTGTAGATATTGTCCACTTGAGAATGAAAGTGTAAGACCAGCTTATAACATTCAAGAAGCAGAAATAGTGGGACGAGTAGCAAGGGTAGTCCCTAGAATTTATGCAACACTAGAGGACCACTAGGTACATCGCCAGTCAACTATGGTTGAATTTGCATGTAAGATTTCTGAACAAACTGTTTATATTTTGATTGACCCCGATTCTACTCATAGTTACATCATTCCTAGAGTAGTGGAGATTTGTGCTTTTAAGACAGTAAAGCATAGAAAATCTTGGTTAGTTCAGCTAGCCACTGGGACTAGGAGAAAGATTAGTGAAGTGGTAGGGAAATGTCCATTGGTCATGAATGGATTGATCACTTGTGTAGATTTGAACATTTTGCTGCTTAGTTCCTATGATGTTCTCATTGGAATGGATTTGTTAGAAGCTCATAGAGTGAAGCTTGGCTGTTACAGCAAGACTTTTGAATGCATGGATGAAGAAGGAAACCCAGTAGTTGTGAATGGTATTCCAAAGGTAATTTCGCTATGATAGGTTTCAACAATGCAGTTGAATAAATTTTGTAGGAAGGGTTTCTAGTTGTATCCAGCTCATATTGTGGTGGCATCAGAGGATGAAACTCCTAGGTTGGAGGACTATCATGTGTAACAGGAATTCAAGGATGTGTTTCCTGATGAGATTCCAAGGCTTCCTCCAAAGAGGGACATTGATTTCACAATTGAACTAGTGTCCAAGACACCCTACAGGATGAGTACAGCGGAGATTCTAGAGTTAAAGATGTAACTTCAAGAGTTGTTGGAAAAAGAAGTATATCCAGCCGAGTGTGCCTCCTTGGGGAGCACCAGTCCTATTGGTAAAGAATAAAGATGGTACACTCAGGTTATGTATTGATTATAGACAGTTGAACAAGGTTATTGTAAAGAATAAATATCCTTTTCCTAGGATTGATGACCTCTTTGATAAAATGAGAGGAGCAAAGGTATTTTCCAAGACTGACTTGAGTTCTGGTTACCATCAGGTGAGAATCAAGGATGAAGACATTCATAAGACATCATTTAGAACAAGGTATGGACATTATGAGTTTGTATTGGTACCATTTGGTCTCACAAATGCACCAGCTACATTTATGTGCCTTATGGACAATGTCTTTAGCAAGTATTTAGACAAGTTTGTTCTTGTTTTCCTTAATGACATTCTTGTTTATTCTAAGAATGAGAGGAGCATGAAGAGCATTTGATATTGAGATTGCAAATGCTCATGGAGCATCAGCTGTATGCAAAACTGAGCAAGTGTGACTTCTACAGAGATAGAATTCAGTATTGTGGTCACATTATGTCAGAAGAGGGTGTATCTATGGACCCTAAGAAGATTGAAGCCATTATGAATTGGCCTGCTCCAAGAAATGTGACAGATGTAAGATCTTTTATGGGACTTGCGGGATACTACAGGAGATTCATTGAGGGATTCTCCAAGGTTGCACATGCCATCACTTGTTTGCAAAATAAGGGGATACATTTCGAATGGACATCAAAGTGTGAAGAAAGATTCCAACATTTGAAGAGTCTTCTCACCAGTGCACCAGTATTGAAGGTTGTAGATCTGAAGAAAGATTTTGTGGTATGTACCAATGCATGCATAAAAGGGCTTGGAGGAATTCTTATGCAAGAAAACCACGTGATATGTTATGAATCGAGAAAGCTGAAGGAGCATGAGAAGAACTATGCCACTCATGATCTAGAGCTTGCAGCCATAGTACATGCTCTCAATATGTGGAGGCATTACTTGATGGGTAGAAGATTTGAGCTCCAGACAAACCATTGTGGTTTGAAGTATCTATTTGATCATCCTACGCTGAATGCTAGGAAAACGAGATGGATGGATTTTTTATGTCAGTTTGATTTTGAAATCAAGCACATAAAGGGAAAAGAGAATAAGGTAGCTGATGCGCTCAGTAGGAAGATGCAAGAAATTCATGTCGCATCTCTTAGTATTTTTCAATCAGATTTGAGGCATCAGATTGTTAATCATGTTGTTGGAGATGAATTGTATGAGCAGGTAAAAGACAAATTGCAACAACAAAGCCTTGAGAAGAGGTATGAGGGATATAAATTGGAAGAAGATGGAATTCTTACTTATAAAGGTAGAATTTATATTCCAAATGTAGTGGATTTGAGGAGAGTTGTTATGGATGAAATCCATCAAGCTCCATATTCTGGTCACCCAGGATACCAGAAGACAATTGCTACAACTAGAAAGCAGTACTTTTGGCCAAGAATGAAAACGATATGGATGAATACATTTCAACATGCATAAAATTTCAACAGGTAAAGGTTGAGCATCAGCATCTTGTAGGTTTTTTATAGCCTTTGCTAGTTCCAGAATTGAAATGGGAAGTTATTTCCATGGATTTTATTACAGGATTGTTGACGACTTGGAGACAACATAATTCCATCATGGTTGTGGGAGAAAAGTTGACAAACGCAACACATTTTATACTGGTGAAGTCTACACATAAGACAGATGACATTGCAAAGATCTTCATGAAGGAGATTTTCAAATTGCATGGATTGCCAAAAGCAATAGTCTCTGATCGAGATGTCAAGTTCACTTCGAATTTTTGGAAGGGGTTGTTTGCAAATTTGGGTACAAAGTTAAACTTCAGCACTGCATACCATCCTCATATAGATCGGAAGATAGAAAGAGTCTACCAGGCACTTGAAGATATGCTTCGCATGCATGTGATTGACAAACCAACCAAGTGGAAAGATTACTTACACTTGGTAGAGTTTGCTTATAACAATGGATAGTAGGCATCCTTGGGGATGACTCCGTATGAAGCTTTGTATGGAACAAGGTGTAGAACACTAGTGACTTGGGATAATCCAGTGAATAGGATTGTGCTTAGACCAGAATTCCTCAATGAAATGGAGCAAGAGGTTATAAAATCATGCAAAATCTGAAAGCAGCACAGAATAGATAGAAAAGCTATGCAAATAAGCATAGGATGAACAGGGAGTTTAGTTTTGGGGATCATGTTTACCTCAGAGTGAGGGTAGAGAAAAGTTCCTTGAATCTTGGAAGTTGTGCTAAGCTATCACCTAGATATTGTGGGTCGTTTCAAGTGCTTGAAAGAATATGGCTAGTTGCATATAGACTTGCATTGCCTACTAGTACTAGAGTTCATAATGATTTTCATGTTTCTTTTCTTAAGAAATATGTACATGATCCTAACCATGTGATAACTTGGGATGT
>LPNX010029209.1:6615-69937 GCA_001517045.1 Pseudotsuga menziesii | reverse complement strand
ATAGTAGGAGTGTCATTGGGTTTCCATCTTCAACCTTGTAGGAAAGGTTGGAATCTGCTTTACTCTTAGTAAATCCCAAACTAGATAGAAAGCTGTCAATTCTGCCGTAGCAAGTCCTAGGTGCATGTTTCAAACTGTACAGGGCTTTCTTCAATATTCATACATGAAACTTCTTGTCGTGTGTCTAAAAACCGAGTGGTTGTTTTACATACACTTCCTCTTCTACTACACCATTCAAGAAGGCAGTCTTGACATCCATCTGGTGTATCTTCCATTTCATTACTGCAGCTAGATCTAGTACTAATATGATGGAATTGTACCTGGCTACAGGTCCAAAGGTTTCTTCATAATCTACCCCTTCCTTCTGAGAGAAACCCTGAGCCATAAATATTGCCTTATATTTTTCAATGCTACGGTTTGCAGCATGCTTGATCTTGTAGATCCATTTGGAAGTTACAACTGATTTCCCTTCTGGTCTTTGGACAACATCCCAAACATCATTCTCCATGATCAATTGATATTCTTTGATCATAGCATCCTTCCATTATTTTTGTTCTGTCGCTTCCTCATAACTAGAAGGTTCTTTATCAATGAAATTACATAGTAAAGTTACATACCCGAAGCAAGATCTAGTCCTCTTTCTTTCTCTGTGATTCTATTCTAGATCCCCATATCTTTCTACACCTTGGATAATTTTACGTACACAAGAAGGTTTCCTCTTATGAGTATTCTTCTCTAGAGTTGGATCTAAAGGTCTTTGTGGTTCTTCAAATTCTTGATCTTCTTCTTAAGTTTCTTCATTTGTATCATGAATTCTGGGTGCTTCTGCTTCTTTAGGTTCTTCAGTAGGTCTTTTTCTGGATTTGTTGTAAGCTGTTTCTTCATCAAATGTCACATCCATGCTGATGTCAATATTCTTGTATCCTGGGAAATATATTCTGTAAGGTTTCAAGTTTTCAGAGTATCCCACAAATATATCCTTCTTTCCTGAAGGATATAATTTTTTTCTCTTCTCTTTTGGAATGTATATGTATACAGGACAGCCAAATATTCTGAGATGGATGACTTCCGGTTTCTTGCCGGAGAAGACTTCTTTAGGAGTCTTGTTCTCAAGTAATCTATGTGGAGTATGGTTTTGTACATACACTGCTGTTCTGGCAGCTTCCACCCAAAGATGAATAGGAATATCTTGATCATGAAGCATTGCTCTTGTAGTCTCCATGATAGTTCTATTCTTCCTTTCTCCAATCCCACTCTATTGTAGATGATAAGGAGTGGACAAATCCCTCTTAATCCTTAAGTATTTGCATAGCTCCTTGAATTCATTCGATGTGAATTCTCCTCGATTATCTGATTGAAAGGTCTTGATCTTATTTTCAGTGTGATTCTCAATCAAGGCTTTGAATTCCGTGACCTTTCTGAATATTCCATCTTTGTTCTTCATGACGTAAATCCATGTCTTCTTAGAAAAATCATCAATGAAAGAAACATAGTATACATACCCGCTTAGTGAGATTGATGACATAGGACTACATACATCAGAGTGGATGATTTCTAGGATTCCTTTTTCTTTGCTTTCACTACTTGGAAATGTCTTCTTTGTGTTCTTTCCTTTCGCACATCCTTTGTAGACCCCATCATGTTTTGCTTGAACTTCTGGAAGACCTTCAACAACTTTTCTTGCAAGAGGTAGTGCTCTATAATGCACATGAGCAAGCCTTCTATGCCAAAGTTCATTTCTCTCTACTGTGTCATGGACCAAGGCTTGTTCTGGATGGCCCTTCAATTTGTACAAACCTCCTTCTTGTTCCCCAATCACTATTGCATCATCAATAGTATTTCCTTTTGGCCACATGATGACTTGACCATCTATGAATGCAGCCCTTAGTCCTTTCTAATCTAATGTCGATATGGAGAGAAGGTTATTCATGAGTCCTGGCACAAATAATACTTTCTTCATTGTCATAGACTTTCGAGAGTCTAGCTTATAGGAAGATTCCCCACTACCCTTTATTGGATATTGGTATTCATCTCCTAGCTTCACCTTGTGAGGTGATTGATGTTGTGAAAGTCTCACAAAGGATTCCTTGAACCCATTCATATGTTTGGAAGCCCCAATATCTCTAAGCCAATCATTGCTTCCATGAGTAATGTTTCCTGTGAGAGCAGAAATCAAAACATATTCATCCTCACTTGAAGAATCTTCACTTTCATATCTGTTTCTCTTTGATGAAGGTTCATCATCCTTTGCAGCATGAGCATGATGTCTTCTCTTGTTTCCCTTCTTCTTGTGAGAGCTACTTTTTTTCTTAGGACAATCTCTAGCAAACTGTCCTCTTTCATCACATGTATAGTAAATGAACTTAGACTTATCTCTAGGCTTTCTAGATTTATTCCTTTGATGAGAGTACTTAATTCTATGATGGTTGAATCTGGGTTTCTTGGATTATACTGTGAGAGCTTGATCTTAACTTCCCATATTTTCTTCTCAAGCTGCTATCCTAGCTTCTTCTTGAGAACATTCTTCCCATAGTCTACTGAACTTGACTAACTTCTTTCTAGCAGAGATCCCTTGATTGGACTCCCATGTTCTAGGGAGACCATTCAAGGTGGTCATCACAATTTATGCATTCTCCACTTCTTCATCTACTACTTCTAATTGTTCCTTGATTTGAGAAACCATTGTGAAGTAATATTGGATGGTCTTTGTATTCTGGATATTCACATTCTTCAGTTGATTCCTCAGAGTCATCTTCTGGTTTATGTTCTTCCCTTCAAACAATTTGGTTAGGGAATCAAACATAGCTTTAGGTGTCTTGAGGGAGGACACCTGTGTTATAAGGTGATCCTTTATAGAATCAGCAATGATCCTCTTTTCCATAACCAAATTCTTCTTATGTAAGGCCTTAGCCTCATCTCCCTCTGGAACTAGAACCTCCTCATTGATGTAGGAGTCTAACTCATTCTCTTATAGAACCAGGGATATCCTAAACTTCCAGGCTTGGAAGTTATTAGCTCCATCAAGCTTTCCATCAAGCTTGGTTTGATGAGACATCTTAACTGAGAACCTCAAATGGAAATACAAAAGAGTTAGATCTTAGCAGGTCAAGATGTTGGATCTGGATTTGGAGATGAAATCTTGCAGTACTGGTTCAGGAGCAGATTAAGGTTTTTCTTTTCGAGAGTTCTGTTCAACCAAATGCTTTGAAATTGATCCCTAAGTTTGATTTTGGGGAGGAGATCAATCTAGGCCTGGGATCATTGAAAAATTCCTCTTCTATGAAAAGCCCTAATTTCCAACATTAGTGTCGGGTCCAAAACTGAAAAACCTCAGAATTGGATTCTACTTCGACAGAAAGATGTGCCCTAGGGAGGATTATCTCAAGGATCAATGAGAGAGGTCGACTTGATGATTTTTATAATGTTGATGATTGGTTTCCAATTATCGCTTAGCTCAATTCCCTCGTCTCTATTAAGATTATTATTATGTTCTTTCATTTCTAGGGATTCTTTGATTTTTCTCTTCCTGTAATGCCCTACTTGTACGAGTAATTTTGTGTTTTAAATATAGATTTGGTGTCTTGTTTCTCATGAGTGTTCTTCTAGAGAATATTTCTTTGTGTGGTTGTGTCTAATGTCTACACAATGTTCTTTATTCCTGAACTTGATTGCTCCACCTATCTCTCCCAGGGCACATTCCTTCAACGTTATGAAGGAATGTGGAGACCAGGTTCTGAAGTGATTGGGGAGAGGGAGAAGATGAACCGAGGGAAAAAACCTATCTAGTATTTTGTTGATATCCTCAATCCAACCATGCCCATTCCTCCACTTAGGGCCAAGAGAGTGAGGGGCCAGATCCACTATATTGTCATTAGTGAGCGACTAAGAGAAAAAGGGATCCAACATATCAACATGGGCTTTGTTTCGCTAGATTTGAGCATCGAAGAGGGTGAATATTAGGTCCCCAACAAGAATGAGATTAGGAATTTCAAAAATTCCCCCAGCCATAGAATTGTTGTTATTCATGCCTACGTAGGGAAATGCTGAATATAAATGTGAAATTTGTATTAAAAAAAAAGTTGGAAGCTCAACGTTTTGAGCCACTCGTTGGTCTCATCATTAAGAGCTGAGTGTTGATCAAGTTCAAGAAAATTTGGTGAATTTATATAGATTACCTCAAGGATCAATGAGAGAGGTCGAATTGGTGATTTTTATAATGTTGATGATTGGTTTCCAATTATCACTTAGCTCAATTCCCTCGTCTCTATTAAGATTATTATTATGTTCTTTCATTACTAGGGATTCTTTGATTTTTTTCTTCGTGTAATGCCCTACTTGTACGAGTAATTTTGTGTTTTCAATGTAGATTTGGTGTCCTATTTCTCATGAGTGTTCTGCTAGAGCATATTTCTTTGTGCGGTTGTGTCTAATGCCTACACAATGTTATTTATTCCTGATCTTGATTGCTCCACCTATCTCTCCCAGTCTAGCATTTTCATAATTGTGTTGAGACGGAAGAAGGTCACATTAATTTTTTTCTTAAGATCTTACATATTATGTCTATGATTCCCTTAATGTATGGGAGGGTAATCCTTGCTACCTCATCCTCCTCTCTTTCCTTTTGCCGAGAACAGTCTTGCACTTTTTTAATGATGTGATTGATTTTTCTTTCATTATATTCGTTATTTATCAAGACTTTAGATAGGTGGTGCAATTCTTATTCAATATTCTCGTCACTAGATAATCTAATGGAACGAGTTACTAATAGCATTGTTGCAAAAAAATTCCCTGTTCGAGTAAGGGCCATAGAAGTTAAGGATAGAGAGCTCAATGCTTAGGCGCTTGAATCTAGATTTGACCACGACACCCGCACAGGAGAAAAAGGATTTACAATGGGAAAGAAGTGGATTCCAGCCAGTTAAGAGGCCCCTAGAAAGGCCTAACAAATCTATGGCACAAAACTCCCAGCCAGTTTTGATCTTAGAAAAAATACGAAGGTAATGATAATCGTCACACATCATTTCCTAAATAAGGATCATATAGGATTTATAGTAAAAAACAAAGAATTAAGGGATTCTTGTATGGTAATCCCCCTAAGATCATGAATGTTCATAGTGAGAATTTTCATTGGGAACCAATCCCAGTGAGTGACAATGCTCTAAGTGCTCGAGGGGTTGAAAACCCATGGGAGGTCATATGAGCTCCAACTGCTTCCTTGATTCTCACAAAAAGAGGAGTATAAAGACCATTGGTCCCTAAATCTCCAAAAGGACTTGAAGGAGGTTTTCCTTTCCTGGATTTATGAAAGGTAATATTTTAAAATCTAATGGAATCCAAGGGAAGAGTGTAAGGGGAGAGGGGGGTCTTGTCGAAGAAGATAAAGAGGGACCTGAGAAAGTAAAGGGTCCATAAAGGAGGAGGAGTATTTAGATATTTTTCAGCGAGGGATTAGTAGGTTTGAGTGAGGTTCCCAAAAGGTGAGGAAAATCCTCAAGAGAAAAAGAAGGAGGAGCCTCTGAAGTTGTCAAGGGAGGGAAAGCAGAGGGAGCAGATACAGGTAAAGTGCTTAAAGGATGAGGAAACGAAGGAGAAATATTAGGGATAAAAGAGCTCTTAAAAACTATGCAACCTTTCTATGTATCCATAGATCTAGTAGGGAGAGACATTCCTGTACAATTGTCAACATCTTCAATGTACATTAGTTCACCTTTCATAAAATCATTATAAAGTGTAAGAGACAAAGAACCATACATACCTATAGGTGACAGAGCTACATTATCTTTTCTTGAGGGTGAATCAACATGAGGTGAGTGTGAGAGTGGGTCACTTGAGTGAAAACCCTTGGGCCTAGAATAACCGTGCAACAGGGAGGAGCAAGAGCTCCTGAGGTGTCCATCTTCGTGACAATAATCGCATCTAGAGGGCACATTTAAATATTCCAATCTTTGGCAAATGACCTTATCGTCACATATAATGTCAATATATGAGAGAATTTCCTTTAGAAACGTCTAGATCTACTAAAACTTGGGCCATGCAGTCGTAAAAAATTTGATGAAAGTCCTTTTCAACCACCATGAAACATCCTAGGCAATTTGTGAGACCAGTCAAGAAATCCTTGTTCCAAAGTGGAAAAGGAAGGGTTGGAAAAAGGACCCAAAGGTGATGTTTAACCACCCAATCTTGAAGAGAGTAAAAGATGGAGTGGTAGCGACTCAAAACCATGGACCCTTTTTTTATGGTCCATAGAGAGCCCAAGATGAGAGAGGCATCCTTTTCCTGAAGGAAAAGTAACACCAACAATGTGTTCACCAACAGATTGATTGTTGGAATATAATTAAGAAGTGGTTTCCATTGGAGATTATCCCACTATATCCAATCATATTTATTCATATTAAAGTATTCCAAATGACCATGTTGGGTGCCACATGTTGGGTGGCACATGACTTGGAAAAATTAAAATGTTTGAATTCCAACCTATGAAAACCAATTATTATGTTTAATATAAATATAAGGTACTAGCCTATAACAACCACTAAGTTAACAACAAGAATAAAGAAAACCTAAAGATATTATGTGAATTAAAAACATGAAGTTGAATTGTGTATTATGTTGTAAATAAATTGACTCAGTGGTGATGAAATTCCTATCTACTTGCAAGTTGTGAAAAAGGAAATAGAAAAAAATGACTATTAATATGGAAAATACTTATGTCTCAAACCAAGACATGAAGAAAATAAAACATATGATCTACTAATAAAAAATTAAAGCCTATTATAAATAACATTTAAACAAGCAAATAGAGGGAATATTCAACTTTATTGAAAATGTCCAATGGAAGGCATAAATATAACTATATCACACTCAGGAATGATATCGATAGATAGAATCCAGCACTCCCTTTCAGAAAGGTCTTTTAACTCTCCTAAATTCTCTTAAAAAAGTTAGGGATAATGAAAAAAATTGCTTACTTACTAAAAGGTGTCAATCTAACATGAAGGGCAATAGATAGGAGAATAGACGGAGATGATGAATTCCATTCCAAACTTTCTACAACTTAAACTTGTGCCTTTTTTTTTATGAAATGAATTTCCATGGCTTCATTTTATAGCCAAAATCAAGGTCAAAGAATTGGTTCTAAATGTGAAATCTTTAATTGTGGAGTAGATCCAAAGTATAAGAATGTGTTTCATTAAGGCCAATGTACTTTGGTAGGTGATATTAATTCATCCTTTTTGGCATAGATGTTCATTTGATTACAATAAATTCATTCTGAAATTTATGTCTATGTTATTGCCAAGTGTAAAAATTGAATCATTGGATGTTTCACATCAGTTCACTCAATCCATTTTCACATAAATTCACTCAAACCCTAGTTCTCATAATCCTTCCTTCCAATGCACTGATTAGTGATGAAATAGATCCTTATGAGTTGCGTGATATATGGTGATTATTCCCTTCAACAAAAAATGCCAAAATGTCATAAGTGTGAAATTTTAGGTAATAACAACTATCTACCATGATGTAGGATTGCTAATTTTTTCACTTTTAACATATATATTTTGAATGTGGAAAGACTACAATAGTAAAAAATATCTTGAATGTACACCTACCCTAACTCTTCTTGAATATGTCCCAAAGACCTCCAAATTATAAGAGGTGTTTCATGCCTCCCAATGTAGAAATAATATAAACTCAAGTTGAAAAATAATAAAATGAAGGAAACAAGTAATCATGGTTGGTCATGGAAAGGATGTGAAGGGTTTGTTAAATGGAGAAACATAGTTACATGGGAAGGTGCTAATGGATACAATTCAAGGAATACGAAATTTTGTCCTCATATGTCACACAAGTAGAGGTGTTAAATTTATTAGTAGACTCTTTTACAATGATATGAGGAGAGTGTTAATCATATTTCTATATAATTTTATTAAATACACTATCCGTTACACTAAGCATTCACTGCATAAGAATTTCATTACCATGAATTCCATATATTCACTGCATAAAACTATGATTACCATGAATTCTATACATGCTTTCAAGGGACCAAGTATAATCCTATGACTTATGAAATCCTAAGTAAATATGGAATTTGTTGATGTTTTGAAGGGCTTAGAGTCTTGTTCCTTCACTCTACAATGGAAGTTCATAACCTTGGTGTTTAGAGTCAAAGGACCCGTGGCTGGGTTTATCTACCTCTCTTGATTTTTTGTTTTTGTTTTTTGTTTTTTGTCAGCCAATATCTATCATGTTGTGAGGAGTGACTCTACCAAATCCGACATATTTGACAATATCAGCGAATTCTAGTGCCATAACGAGTGTTTATCTCATGGTCACAACCAACATAATGAGATACGCGTATCAGCATTGGCATCCACTATGATCTAAGTATACATCTAAACATTACGTCTATGAATTAAGATCTATGCTTCATTTGTGAAAGGTTATTATACTAATGCTTCATATAGATCTATGCTATGCATTTTCTTCATGTGCCACTTACCTATAACTATACATCATTTCCCAAATCAAGAGTTCATCCCAAATTCTCTCCCCATTGCCCCAACCATCATACCACTCTTTCCCAATACTCAAGCCTACCTAACTGTAATACCAACTTGTATACATAATAAAACACATAAGTAACAAGCACACACAAGGAAAAATACTTTCACCCTAAAAACACTTTACGAGAGAAGACATCTTACAATAAGTTACTCAAGATGGGTTACCTAAAACCATGAATGCATAAATCACCAATAATGAATATAATTAACCAAATCTAGATTGTCTCAATCAATCTTAGCCATGTCAAAATTAATATAACAATGCCAATTTCAATGAGAAACAAACCAAACATAAGACTCTATTATAAAACGACAATGCATAGAAGAACTCAACACTCCTTTTGGTTTTACTAATGCATACAAGAGTGGGTAGAGATGCATATCCATCACATGGAATCTAAACCTTCTTTCAAGGATGTGGTTAAAATAAATCATTCACTCCATCCACAATAATTCTTCCCATACATAATGCATATTTTGTGGAAAACTTATGAGAAGTTTCATTATTTGAAGTCTAAACACTTGATATTTCAAAATTCTATATGAAAAATTAATATATAGATTTTTTTATAAAAATTAATAATTATTAAAAAATACTATAAACATTAAAACACTTAATATCAAATTCAATCTAACAAAAATTGAGAAACTTGCAATTAAATCTATCAGTTGTTTACAACTATTATAACTATTTAACCTATAACAACATCAATAAACCACAAGTTAAGTTGCATCAAATGTCTACTATCAATACTTTAGATACCAAAATCTTGACATTATGCTTGTTTTGTTTCATCTTCATGTAATCCTGAAGAAAACCCTTCCTTGTCCACCCGAATTATAAAATACTATAATTTACGAAGAAAACCTTCCTCGTCCACTGCAAATTGTAAAATATTAAACACCTATAAATATTCGTATTTAGCTAATAACAACGAGAACAAAAAAACTGAAACAAAACTCTGAAGGTCGCCACGGCATTAAGTATCGTGCATTAGGTATCGCGCGTGAAATCTACCAGGTTTTTTTTCCTATGAAGCATTAAAATAATCGAACTGTTAGTTCAAATAATATGCTTCTCAAATCGAAAATATTCTTTTTTTTCTCCTGTGAAGCGATAAAACAATCGAACTTTTAGTTCAAATAATATGCTACTCATATCAAAAATATTCTTTGAAACCCATTTGATGCAAGAAATGGATCGTTACCCTAATGAAATCCTTTCCAAATAGAAGCTGGGTGGGTGTTGGCCCCGGGCACGGAGTGGATATTGCATCAACATCGTATCATCCTGTACGTTGACTACCCTGCCAGACATATAAGTCCTCGATTGCATCATACTGTATTCTTGGCTGGGAGCAGGTATTTGTGTTGGGAGTTGCTTTGCATTACTAATAAGTGTTCTAATATTACCTGCGGCAAATGAATCAGCCTCTATGTGTTTGCATACTTGGGATGGTAATGCTGCGAAATAAACATTATGTGTCAGCAATGACTTGAGATTGTCATACATGTGCTTATATATATATAGAACAGTTAGGGACACGATTGTTTTTTTCTAAAGGTTTGGGTAAAAGCTCCATAAAAAATGCATCTCCTTTTCAATTAAAAAAATGGAATAGCCCGTCCCGAATGGAGATGTATAAAAATTCTACATGATTTAGATTGGAAATAAACATTACTTGAGATGGTAATACTGGGAAATAAACATTACCAGTCGAATCGAACGTACCTGTATTGGAGGAGATCAATGGAGCTGAAGTAACACCAGAAGTGTCACCAAAAGGATTAATGAGTTGGGAAACTTCTAATCCCTGATCCTTCTGCTCCAGACTCATGAGAGGGGAAAATTCTAATCCTTCATCCTTCTCTGGACTCATGACAGGGGCTAAGTCTTTTGCAGCCTTCCACGCCGCAAAGTTATTGTTGCCACCAGATAGTGGGTAATCAACGTTACTATTCGAATCGGACATACCAGAGATCATTTGAACAGGATACATACCTGAGATCATGTGAGCTGGAGTAGCAGCTGGGATTCCAGTGGAAAATTCTTGTCCCTGATGATCCCTTTGTTGTAGATTAATGAGAGGGGAAACTGAAGCTTCCAATCCTCGATTCTGCTTCTCTGGACTAATGAGCGGACCTAATTGGCGTGCAGCCTTCCAAGCTACATATTTAATGTTTGTGGTAGTTACTAAAGAAGAAGAACGTTTTAGTATATTCTTTATTTGAGAAGCGTACCATGGAAATTTCAAATGATGGATCGATGAATCTCCCTTCAAGAATAATCTAGATGCGTCGAATGCAATTGCAGCCGTTTCAGGTGTGGGAAAAGTTCCAAGATGAACACGGTTATTCTTTCGCTCACTGGTGCTATTACGAACGCCCGCAACCCACTTGCTACCACTTGGCGACACACCTTTGTATTTCTTTGATGCTTCTTCCCTATGTGTCGCATTACGATCTCCAGCACCTGTCTGACTAGCTGGCTGTTGGGCTTCTGCACTAACAAACCTCCCACCACCATTATGAGACGCGCAGTTTTTTCCTTCTTCATTGCTTCTGGGTTCAAAAGAGTAACCTCCATAGTTATCACTAAGCGGCATATCTGCATCAGAAATGTTCGAATCGCTGTGCAGCAGGACACAGTCGGGCGTGTACCGGAGTGGATATTGCATCAACAACGTACCATCCTGTACGTTGACTACCCCGCAAGAACTCTCCATCTCTACCGGCATAGAACTTGGACTCGAAGTCGGAATTGGAACATCTTGTGGCTTAGTGCAGTAATGTACAGCCGAGGAAGACGCAATAGTCCTCGATTGCATCATACTGTATTCTTGGCTGGCAGCAGGTATTTGTGTTGGGAGTTGGTTTGCACTACTAATAACTGTTCGAATATTACCTGCGGCACACGAATCGCCCTGTATGCGTTGGTTTACTTGGGATGGTAATACTGGGAAATAAACATTACTGGTCGAATCGAACATACCTGTATTGGAGGAGATCAATGGAGCTAAAGTAACACCAGAAGTGTCAGCAAGGAATGCAGCAAAAGGATCAACGAGCGGGGAAACATCTAATCCCTGATCCCTCTGCTCCAGACTCATGAGCAGACCTAATTGGTGTGCCGCCTTCCACGCTACAGACCTAATGTTCGTGTCAGTTACCAAAGAAGAAGAACCTTTTAGTATATTCTTGATTTGAGAAGCATACCGTGGAAAGTTCAAACGATGGATCCATGAATCTCCCTTCAAGAATAATGTAGATGCGTCGAACGCAATTGCAGCCATTTCTGGTGTGGGAAAAGTTCCAAGATGAACACGGTTATTCTTTCGCTCACTGGTGCTATTACAAACGCCCGCAACCCACTTGCTACCACTGCGCGACACACCTTTATATTTCTTTGATGCTTCTTCCCTATGTGTTGCATTACGATCTCCAGTACCTGTCTGACTAGCTGGTTGTTGGGCTTGGGCACTAACAGGCCTCCCACCACCATTATCAGACGCGCGGTTTTCCCATTCTTCATTGCTTCTGGGTTCAAAAGAGTAACCTCCATCGTTATCACTAAGCCGCATATCTGCACCAGAAATGTTTGAATAGCTGTGCGTCATTTCTCGACCAACAATTTTCGAATCGCTGTGCAGATCTCTGAAGTAGAAGAAAATTACCTAGAAACTAGACACCAGGTATCTGCAGAGGAAGTGGAAGCTAACTCGCTTCCCTGTGAAACAGAATAATTGAGAATATGGACTTGGACAAAAGGAATGTATGACGTGAGATTGTCTTAACTCGCTTATATATAGAAGGATTAGGCACACGATTTTTTTTTTTTCCCGTCGGTTTGGGTCAAAGGTCCATAAAAAGTGGAGGAGTGAGCTAAACTCCATATAATTTGCATTATTTTGGGGGGGGGGGGGGGGGAGGTTTTGTCGAAACTTGGTAAATGGTAAACAATTGAAATTGTAGTTTTGGTTGTTTGATTCTAATTTTGATTAATGTTAATTGGGTAAATGATTGAAATTGTATTTTTGGATGTTGGAGTTGTAATTTTGATGAAAGGAATGGATTCAACTACCTAGTTACCCGGGAGCACTATGCAATTTTAGCAACCTAAAACTACAAGTAAAACTACAAGTTCAACATTTTCTGAAGGACTTTAGTCAAATAAACCATTGAAATAGGGGTGTCAATCCTTTAGAGTTTAGCTTACTTAAAAATAGTTTCTAATTTAATGGTTTTTTTATTTTTTATTCCTTGATATAATGTCGTGTATCCATTTTATCTTTTAGAATTTTTTTTTACACCATTATTACCAATTTATTTGTTCAATGTCTAATATGAGGAAATATTAGAATCATGATAAGTTTTTTTTAAAGACTTTTACAAAAAAATGAGGTTTTTTTCTTTTTTCAAAATGGAGGATATTGGCAATTTTAATTTCCGGTGGAAAGAACCAAGGGGAACTGAAAACATTTCCAAAATCAAGCATGGGGAGAACCATGATAAATGGATGCATATGGAGAATTGAAAGAGATTATGAAATTGAACATTTTTAACTAGACCATTTTTAACTAGCATGATGATGCAAACTAGATGAACTTGTCAAAACTTTAATAGAATGCCAAGAGGGTCAAATGACGATGGTTTTGCTAAAAAAAATATGAATGTGACCAATATGACGAGCCAAACATAATGATACCAACTTCGCAACATGACAATAAGAAGAGGGAAAGACAACAAATATCCAAGACTCGACTCAACTACAGTATGGTGATGCACATGAGGTAACTTAGCGGATATATTGAAGGGATAATACGAAAGCAAAAATGGTGAAATAATATATCAAAATGATAAGCACATTGAAGTGGATGTGAAAGTACAGATGAAATGATCTTGCAAAAAATTTCAGTAGTTTCTCCTATGGCATCCTGTTCTCCAAATATTTCCTTTGCATGGCATGTGAGGTCATTTGGGGTGCTACACATGACACATGAGACCTAAAGGAAACTATATGAACTTAGGCCCTAGAAGTTAATCTCAAACCATGGCGTGCTTGTAAAAATTATTCATGGTGTTATACATCCCGAAATTTCCACCATATCCCACTCATAACCGAAAAATTCCCTCTATAAGGCCTATGTGATGGACTAAGGCCATGCGCAAAGTTAAGGGTCATTTATGGGTAATTTAAGGTAAATGAAGGGTAATTATGCATAATTAAGGGTCATTTAGGG
Source organism: Pseudotsuga menziesii (assembly GCA_001517045.1). Lineage (NCBI taxonomy): Eukaryota > Viridiplantae > Streptophyta > Pinopsida > Pinales > Pinaceae > Pseudotsuga > Pseudotsuga menziesii. The sequence goes on along the minus strand of LPNX010029209.1, from coordinate 56,130 downwards.
GTAATTATTGGGTAATGAGTTGTGGTAATTAGGTGTTAATAAGGGGTTAATTATGGGATAATTAGGGGTTAATTAGTGATAATTAGGGGTCAAATATGGGTTAAATAGGGGAAATTAATGGTACCTATGGATCAATTATAGGTAAGTAAGGGCCATTTAAGCCTAAGGGCTTAGCTAAACTAGTGGTTATCCTTAGTGTTGGGCATTTAGTTAGGTTCATGGAAACATGTGCCCATTTTGAATCCTTGTGTGTGAAGCACACTAGTCGACATTGACGGGTTTACTAGGGAATATGTCATCTATGACTGTTTGGAAAGATCCGCCAGGTTTCTCCACAAGGTTTTCCTTGGAAAAATGTAGCGGTCATTTAGAGGTTATCAAGGGTTAGTTACTGGTAAGCATGGATTATTTAGGGGTAATTACTAGTTAATATGGGGTGAACTATGGGGTAAGTAGGAATTGATTAGTGGTAAATAGGGGTCAATTATGGGTTAACTAGGGGAAATTAATGGTACCTATGGGTCAATTATGTGTATGTAGGGGAAATTTAATACCAAGGGCTTAGCTAAGCTAGTGATTGTCCATGATGTTGGGCATTTAGTTAGGTTCATGGTGGCATGTGACCATTTTGAATCCTTGTATTTGAGGCACTAGCTGACATCGATGGATTGATTGGGAAATGCCATCTATGAATGTTTGAAAAAATATAATAGGTTTCTCAACGAGGTTTTCACTAGAAAAAAATAGGGTTCATTTAGAGGTTATCAAGGGTTATGTATACATAATCATGGATTATTTAGGGGTAATCATTGGTTAAGTAGGGGTCATTTTGGTGAAAAGAGTGATAATTGGGAATAATTAACGGTCAAATATGAGGTTAATAACGGGTCAATTATACAATAATTAGTGGTAAATTTGAGTAGTCTTTGAGAGGATGAATATTGGGAATATAATTTAAAATTATATTTAGGGGTAGTCCTTCTAACCCCTAAATATAATTGAGGAGTGAGCTAAACTCCATATAATTTTCATTATTTTTTTGGGGGACGGGAGGAGGTTTTGTCGAAGCTTGGTAAATGGTAAACAATTGAAATTGTAATTTTGGTTGTTCGAGTTCTAACTTTGACTAATGTTAATTGGGTAAAAGATTGAAATTGTATTTTTGGATGTTGGAGTTGCAATTTTGACCAAAGGAATGGATTCAACTACCTCATTACCCCGGGGCACTATGCAATTTTAGCAACCCAAAACTACAATTTCAACAATTTTTGAAGGAGTTTAGTCAAATAAACCATTGAAATAGGGGTGCCAATCCTTTAGAGTTTAGCTTACTTAAAAATAGTTTCTAATTTAATGGTTTTTTTATTCTTTATTCCTTGATATAATGTTGTGTATCCATTTTATCTTTTAGAATTTTATTTTACACCATTATTACCAATTTATTTATTCAATGTCTAATATGATGAAATATTAGAATCATGATAACTTTTTTTTAAAGACTTTTACAAAAAAAATGAGGTTTTTTTCTCTTTTCAAAATGGAGGATATTCGCAATTTTAATTTTCGGTGGAAAGAACCAAGGGGAACTGAATACATTTCCAAAACCAGGTGTGGGGAGAACCATGATAAATGGATGCATATGGAGGATTGAAAGAGATTATGAAATTGAACATTTTTAACTAGACCGTTTTTAACTAGCATGATGATGCAAACTAGATGAACTTGTCGAAACTTTAATAGAATGCCAAGAGGGTCAAATGACGATGGTTTTGCTAAAAAAAATATGAACGTGACCAATATGACGAGCCAAACATAATGACACCAACTTCACAACATGACAATAAGAAGAAGGAAAGACAACAAATATCCAAGACTCGACTCCACTACAGTATGGTGATGCACATGACATAACTTAGTAGATATATTCAACAGATAATACAAAAGCAAAAATGGTGAAATAATATATCAAAATGATAATCACATTGAAGTGGATGTGAAAGTATAGATGAAATGATCTTGCAAAAAATTTCGGTAGGTTCTCCTATGGCATCGTGTTCTCCAAATATTTCCTTTGCATGGCATGCGTGGTCATTTGGGGTGCTACACATGAGACATGAGACCTAAAGGAAACTATATCAACTTAGGCCCTAGAAGTTAATCTCAAACCATGGCCTAGTTGTAAAAATTATTCATGGTGTTATACATCCTGAAATTTCCACCACATCCCACTCATAACCGAAAAATTCCCTCTATAAGGCCTATGTGATGGACTAAGGCCATGCGCAAAGTTAAGGGTCATTTATGGGTAATTTAAGGTAAATGAAGGGTAATTATGCACAATTAAGGATCATTTAGGGGTGATTATTGGGTAATGAGTTGTGGTAATTAGGGGTTAATAAGGGGTTAATTATGGGATAATTAAGGGTTAATTAGTGGTAATTAGGGGTCAATTATGGGTTAAATAGGGGAAATTAATGGTACCTATGGATCGATTATAGGTAAGTAAGGGCCATTTAAGCCTAAGGGCTTAGCTAAACTGGTGGTTATCCTTAGTGTTGGCATTTAGTTAGGTTCATGGAAACATGTGCCCATTTTGAATCCTTGTGTTTGAAGCACACTAGTCTACATTGATGGGTTTACTAGGGAATATGCCATGTATGACTATTTGGAAAGATCCATTGGGTTTCTCCACGAGGTTTTCCTTGGAAAAATGTAGGGGTCATTTAGAGGTTATCAAGGGTTAATTACTGGTAAGCATGGATTATTTAGGGGTAATTACTAGTTAATACGGGGTGAACTATGGGGTAAGTAGGAATTAATTAGTGGTAAATAGGGGTCAATTATGGGTTAACTAGCGGTACTTAATGGTACCTATGGGTCAATTATGTGTACGTAGGGGACATTTAATACCAAGGGCTTAGCTATGCTAGTGATTGTCCATGATGTTGGGCATTTAGTTAGGTTCATGGTGGCATGTGACCATTTTGAATCCTTGTATTTGAGGCACTAGTTGATGTCGATGAGTTTATTGGGAAATGCCATCTATGAATGTTTGAAAAAATATAATAGGTTTCTCAATGAGGTTTTCGTTAGAAAAAAATAGGGTTCATTTAGAGGTTATCAAGGGTTATCTATACGTAATCATGGATTATTTAGGTGTAATTATTGGTTAAGTAGGGGTCATTTTGGTGAAAAGAGTGATAATTGGGAATAATTAGCGGTCAATTATGAGGTTAATTAGGGGTCAATTATACAATAATTAATGGTAAATTTGAGTATTCTTTGATAGGATGAATATTGGGAATATAATTTAAAATTATATTTAGGGGTAGTCTTTCTAACCCCCCCTCGAATTCATCAGAATTGAAGTTTTGGTAGCAGTCTTTAAAATACCACCTCTAAAAGTAAAATTATTTGATTTTATGGGAATTTTTAAAAAACCCTCCTTGAAACATATTTTTAGGAGTATCCTTTTTAAGCCCCCCTAAACGTCATGACAATTTAGCAATTAGAGGCAGGTTTTTAAAAACCATTGCCAAAAGTTCAATTCCCAATACTTTTAGAGAGATATTTTTTTTAAATGCGCCTAGAAAATGTCTTTAGAGGGGGTCTTTAAAAAAAAACCCTCCAAAATTCATGAGAATTGAAGTTGTGGGGGAAATTTTAAAACAACCACCCCCAAATGTCCAATTATCATGACCTTTTTTTTAGGTGGGGGATCTTTCTAACCCTCACAAAAAAACTCCTTCAAAAGAACCTTTAGGGTGGGTCTTTCTAAGCGCCCCCGCCCCCCTAGCCCCAAAGTCCAATTCTCAAGAATTTTGAGGGGGTTTTTTAAGAACCTCCCAGAAAGACCTATATTTTTTTTCAGCAGGGGTGTGGGGATTTAGCAAACCTCCTCCAATGTCTTTAGGGGGATCTTTAAAAAAACCACTCCAAAAGTCATGAGAATTGAACTTTTGGGGGCAGTTTTTTTAATGTCTAATTGTAATATCCATAATTTTTAACCTAACACTTATGGGCATGAGCCCCATTGATTATGATGTTACCTTTATGTTTTATTTTGATATACCAGGTGAAATGCCCCAGTGAATATGAACATGATGTTTTGTTTGATATACTGGGTGTAATCCAATTTCATATGATATACGTGTAAGTGTGTGTGTGTGTGTGTTGGGCATGGAGCCTAAAGCACATGACTGATGAGATGTTTTGTGTTGAGCGAGGAGCTTTGGAGCACATGGGTAAATTGATGTTTTGTGTTGAGCATGAAGCTCTGGAACACATGAAAATATAATTTGTAAGTGTTGGGCATAAGCCCTGGAGCCTTCCATGTGGATGTTGAGCATAAGCTCTGGAACATCGGATCCCCTACCATTGTATCCCTAGGTGTATCCTATAAGTACAAATCTGTACCTTTGACTAAAAAGTATGTCTATAAAGTCCCAAGCCAAAGAGAGGCTTGGAGAGACATTCCATCTTTTTGAAGTCATTATTCTGCCTGCTTATTCTCAAGAGAGTTCTTGGAGAACATTTTCCTAGGAGGAAAAATGAGAAATGATCCATACCTGATATACCAGTTATGGTAGCCTTACCTTAGGAGCTCTAAGCTACTTGCATCTTGGAACCAGCCCGAGGGGATCCGGATTAAAACCAAGAATAATTATGGGTCATCGTTGGGTAGAACATGGTAGTTCCCAAGTGATTTAGTCATCTATATAGACGTGAGATCTTCCTATGAATTGTTAATGTTGATGTAATTGTAACTTCAGAATGTATTCACTTGTATATTATACCCCAATTTTTATTTCGATATGTGTTTGTAATGTAATTGATTCATTCCATGCCCGGATGTTCTGATCGGGAGTTTCTATAATGTAACAAGTCATGTCAAGTTATTATGGGTAACCCTCCTATTGGTCAAGGGTTAAAGTCCTCACAATTTTGGGCCCCTAGGGTTATTACACTATCCTAGAGAAGTTTACCCTAGGTGAGTCATTGTAAGTCAAGGAAATAGTCCCCACCGTTGTGTTAAGGATAACCCTCCTTGTTAGTCAGAGGAGGAAAAGTCCCCACAAGTTGTGGGGCACAAGGGTTATTAGACACTCCTAGAGATGTCAGCTCTAGTAAGTAATTGTTAAGTGAGGACGACATGTTGAAGTGGGTTTCAAGTGAATGAAAGGATATAAATAGAGAGTGAGCATCTCTATTTATCATACACACACTCACTCATTGGGGCGCATGAGTGAGAGAGGAGAAGCTCTCTCTAGTGTGAGAGAGAGAATAAGCTGTGGAGATTATCTTTTCTATTTTTGGGTTTTATTACTTCCATTGGTGCACATTCTATCTCTAAGGAAGTTGTGGGGTTTTCTCCTTTATGGTTTACCCAAGGAAAATTCTTTGTGTCCCTTGTCTCTTGTGTTTATTGTTGTGCATGCTATTCTCTCAGTTAAAGATCCTAAGATAATACTAGCTTGAATGATAAAAATCTAACATGGTATCAGAGCTAACGTGAGAAGAAGACATTGTGCAGCTGGATAATATAGGGATTCTTACTTTTTGGCTCTCTCTGCACAATCCATCAACAAAAGTATGTAGGCTAACTCTACATTGAAGGGCGCATCCTTCTGTTAAAGCAAAATTCAATTCCAAGCATTTTCAGTTTTTTAGTGCGGGAAATTAGGGCTTCTTAAAGAAGAGAAATTTTTGAGTGAGCGCAGCATAGGATTTCTCTCCTCATAAAAATTCAAGTTTAGAGACCTGCTTCAATATTTTTGGTTCGGTGAAACTCCGGGAAAGTCAAACTCTAGTTTGACCCAAAGCTGGAAAACCCCTAAATACTAAAACTAATAAGTTTTGGTACATTCTCTATATCTAGAGATTGGAGAAGGAACAAGAGCTGAAACTTTCACAGGTTGAAGATTAAATTCTTATTTAGACTGTGTCCAAAATTCGGCCTTAGATTTACTATATTCTGGGCGATATAATCCCACCAAGTTAAGGTTCCAGCCTCTTCCACCATTCATCCCTAAAGAGGACACATGGCGAGAACTGCCATATCTTGGGATAAAAACATCCAAATGAAATTTATGAAGTTGTTTCAGAAATGGCACAGACTGTGTTTTTTGTGGTTTGAGTTTTAGACCAAGAAGATGAAACAACGACACATGGAAGTCCATACAACTTCTCTATTTTGAATAGTCCTCTAACAGGTCATCTTGGAAAAATGATCATCAGTACCAATTGGTGAAATAAATGCCTATGAAACCTATGGTGTTAAAACAGGGATAGGATAGGCTACCTCAGTCCAAAGGTTTAGACACAGAGGAGCAGTAATTTTAGAGATACCACAGAAACTGTAACAGGAATTTCTGTATAAGAAATTGGAAAATTAGGGTTTCTTGTTTCGGGAGCTTCCCTCCACTGTTTTAAGAAAAGGAGTACATTGTATAGCTTCAATTGAAGAGATATATATTTCTATATAATCATATCTGAAATATTCCAAGTTTTGAAAATTAGGGTTTCTTTGATAAACCCTAGATTAGCAAACTCCGAAACCAGGACGGACATCTCAAACCGGTAAGATCTAATCTTTTGCTATTTTCATTTGAGGTTCTCATTTCAATGTGATCTATCACATCAGCTTGATGATGAGCTTGGTGAAGTTGACAACTTCCAAGCATGGAAGTATTTGATCTCTCTGAGGAAAATGAATATGACACCTACATGAGTAGAGAGGTTCGATTTCTAGAGGGAGATGAGGCTCAAATCCTTACACAAGAAGAACTTGATCAAGGCCAAGAAGATCATTGTTGATTCAATCACGGATCAACTTGTACCACAAGTGTCTTCCCTAAATACATCGAAGATGTTTGATTCCTTGATCAAGCTATTTGAAGATAATAACATAAATCAGAATATGGATTTGAGAAAACAATTGAAGAATGTGAAGATCCAGAATGCAGAACAACTTGAGGTGGTAAAAGAAGAAGTGGAGAATGAAGAAGTGGTGATAACCTCCTTGAATGGCCTCCCAGGATCATAAGATTCATCCATTCAAGGAATATGTTCCAGAAGGAAGTGATTACTTTCAGTAGACTCTGGGAAGAAGAGTAATCTCGACTCATAATAAAAGAAGAGAAGATTTGAGCAACTGAAGGTCAAACTCTCACCATCCAAACAAGATACCTCAAACCATGAGGAATATGAAGGACTCAATTCTTGAAGAACCTCTTATCCATCTTGAGAATTTGGATAAGAAATGATGAAGTCATGAATGAAGAATATGTTGAAGTGGAAGGATCAAGAAGGAGTATACCCATGAAACAAATAAATTTAAGTATTCAATTGTCATTTCATGATATTATTTTTGTTATGCATTTGTTTATATTCAGTTGATGTATTATGCATGATAGAATGTTTGAATTAATGATAGTATACTACTAATATGCATGTGATGGGTAAGTAGCTCATGGTGCTATACAACTCTCCATTTATGCTGATCTAGAATGAAACCTCTTTGCTGACATATTGGAATAGTGCACAATATCAATGTTGTCCTAGTATAGATGGAAGGCATCTAGAAAGTTTTTGTGAGGTATGAATGGATGTTGTATTAGCTAAAGTAGTTGCATGACCATATATTTATGCATAGTAATTTTTCATTATGAATATACCTTATGAAAAGTTTTTAACCATATAACTAATGCATTTGAATTGTAGGAATGATCGCGTAAAATCGCCTATAAGCAAAGAAGGATGAGACATGTTTTGAAGAACAAGTGACAACAGTTCAAGATGAAGAATAATATGACAAATGCAATGACATTATTAATGCAGAACCTTTCAGCCATGAAGAAGTAACCAAGAAGAAAGGGAATACCAGTTCAAGAAGAATGATGTCTAGGCTGCAGTATCGATACATGAAGACAAGTTCGTAGTTCCATCATGCAATAGATGGAAACATCATCAGATACAAGGCATGATTCGTAGCATGAGGCATAGACTATGAAGAGACATTTGCAGCCACTAGAAATACACCTGACATGAAGAATCATGTGTGCAAATGAAAGAAGGCCTTGTACGAGCTCAGAAGACACCCATTCGATAACGCATACATGAGGAGCTTGATGAAGATATGAACCTTTGCTAGAAGGTTGATAAAGGATGACAAACTCACAGATGGATGTGAGGAGAACATTTGAATTTTTTTTTCAAGATATAGGATCTTGGTATCGAGTGATCCTAAATGGATACATAGAATATTAGTAGTAGAGGAAGCTACTCATCACTCTGGTACATAATGTTTCAGTACATAGAGGATGGAAGACAGAGGGAGTATGATGCTTCAGAGGGAGTGATTGCAGAAGATCCCAAGGCTCGACATGGTATGACATGATCGATATATTACTGATGACTCTAGGCTTTACTAAGAGTAAAGTGGATTCCAACATTTGCTTCAAGGTTGAAGGTGAAAGACCAGTGATGCTCCCGTTATGTCTTGATGCACTACGTTCTAGGCATGGAGGTATGGACAAGGAAAGTATGTAGTAGAGATCCTGAAGAGGCTCAGGATGATGGACTGCAAGGCAATGAACACACCTATGGCATCAAACATGAAGCTATTGAGTGTTGCTTCACTAGAGTCGGTTGATGCCATGATGTATCGCTAGATGATTTGTTCCTTGATATATATGATGAATATGAGACCAGATATTTGCTTTGATATGAACACATTGATACATGTTCACCTAATGGTTGCAAAGCATGCAGTGAGGTACATGAAGGGTACAGTTGAGTATGGGATCAAGTGTGATCTCTTGGTTTGGGAATATGCAGTCCTGCATGGTGCTAAGTACACCTGAGGCATGAAATGTTGCCATTTTCTATTTGGTAGGTAGTATGTTTCTTTTGAAAACTACTATTTGGTTTGGTTGATCTGAATTGCATTTTTTGTATGATGCAAAGAGGAGCAGTGATCTAGATCGAGATCTCTTGAAAGAGGGATTTCTAGCATAGCTGATGAGATAGGTTGTCTAAGCATAAATCCTAGTGAAGCTCGCAATTTATCCTTGGGTGTAATCAGTCGCGATGTGATTCTATGCTAGAAATGGCCAGAGTGAGGTTTAAGTACTTCAGGGAGAAGCTTGGTGTTCTCCAGACTGAGGTTCCCTCCAAGGGGAAATGATGATACTTAGAGCCATTCTGACATGATGAGAGGATTAGGTTCCTTCCATGATCAAATGTAAGGCCTAAGCCATTTTGTCATGGTGAGAGGATTTCGTTCCTTCCATATAAGATGTGAGTGCTGAGCCATTTTGATGTGAGTGTAGGATTGCTTCCTACATGATCAGATATAAGTGCTAAATTCCATTCTTACAATGGAGGCACCTAGTCACTTACCAGGAATACTCAGTCTGGGACTGAGGGTCATTCTGATATGACTGTAGGATGTAGTCATACATGATCAGATGTGAGCGCATGGCCATTCTGATGTGATTGAGAGATGTGTTCCCACTTGATCATATATAAGGGTTGATGCCATTCTCTAGGAAAATGGAGGCACCTGGTAAGTTACCAGGAATCCTCAGTCTAGGACTAAGATCCCTTTCGATGCGGTGTTTTTAAACATGATCGAATGTAAGTGTAGAGCCTTTTCGATGTGGTGTTTTCGAACATGGTTGACTATAAGTGTTGATCCTTTATGATGTGGTGTTTTTAAACATGGTCGGATGTAAGTGTAGACCCATTTTAGTGCGGTGTGTTCACACATGGTCTTATATAAGTGCTAACCCATTCTAGCGCGATGTGTTTACACATGGTCAGATGTGAGTGCTGGGCCTTTCTAACAAGATGAGGTCAGATGTGAGTGCTGGGAATGCCTTTCTGACAAGATGAGGTCAGACGTAAGAGCTAGGCGAGCCATTCTAACTTAGTGTCGGATATAAGCGCTGAAGAAGACCTACATGGAGGCAAGGCCTATAACCTGCATGAAAAAGGGTTGGATCTATAGAATTTGCTATGACAAGAAGAATGAAGAGATAGCACCATTTGATTGAGATAGCAGAAGTAGTAATGATGATGATGATTCAATGATAATCCAGAATTGATGATGAACCAGCAGTGATGACCTAGATCAAGTGATGATCTAGATGTGATGATGATCCAGTAGTGACGATCAAGATCAAGTGATGATCCAATAGTGATGATCCAGATCAAATGATGATCCAAACTTGACGATGATCTAGTAGTGACAATCCAGATCAAGTGATGATCTAGACTTGATGATGATCCAGCAGTGATGATCTAGAATTGATTATGATCTAGTAGTGATGATCCAGATCGAGTGATGATCTATATCTAGTGATGATGATCTAGATCTAGATCTAGTGATGATGATCCAAATCGAGTGATGATCCAAATCCAGATGAAGATGACCTGAAGATGAAGATGACTTGAAGATGAAGATGACGAGAACTTGATGATGATTCAGATCATACAGAGAAGAAGACTTGTGCTGATAAATTGTGTCCAGAGAATACCTTCCTAGTTAAGAGGGAGTGTTGATGTAATTGTAACTTCAGAATGTATTCACTTGTATATTATACCCCGATGTTTATTCTGAGATGTGTTTCTAATGTAATTGAGTCATGTCATGCCCCAATGTTTCGATTGGGAGTTTCTATAATGTAACAAGTCATGTCAAGTCTTTGTGGGTAACCCTCCTATTGTTCAAGGGTTAAAGTCCCCGCAGTTTTGGGGCCCTCGGGTTATTAGACTATCCTAGAGAAGTCAACCCTAGGTGAGTCATTGTAAGTCAGGGAAATAGTCCCTGCCATTGTGTTAAGGACAAACCTCCTTGTTGGTCGGAGGAGGAAAATTCCCCATAGTTTGTGGATCACTAGGGTTATTAGACACTCCTAGAGATGTCAGCTCTAGTAAGTAATTGTTAAGTGAGGCCGACATGTTACAGTGGGTTTCAAGTGAACGAAAGAATATAAATAGAGAGTGAGCCTCTATATTTATCATACACACACTCACTCATTGGGGTGCATGAGTGAGAGAGGAGAATCTCTCTCCAGTGTGAGAGAGATAACAAGCTGTGGAGATCATCTTTTCTGTTTTTGGGTTTTACTGCTGCCATTGGTGCTGATTCTATCTCTGAGGAAGTTGTGGGGTTTTCTCCTTTATGGTTTCCCCAAGGAAAATTCTTTGTGTCTCTTATCTCTTGTGTTTATTATTGTGCATGTTATTCTCTCAGTTAAAGATCCTAAGATAATACTAGCTTGAATGATAAAAATCTAATAGTTAATGTTGGGTAATTGAGTGTGGAGGTTTTATCCATTAAAAGAGATTCACTTTTCAGGTATGAGAACCTTGACTGGCTATTTCATTATCTAGAATAAGTGTTGGCTAGATTATGCAAGTGTTTATATTATATTTCTAACCCGATGTATCTATATTTTTCTGTCAATTTCTTTTAGGGCTTACATTTTAATTATAAACCCTAGGCTATAATTTAATTCTTGTGTAAGAATTATCAAGGATTTTTTTCTTTCAGTTTTACTTATGTATTTTCATTTACATCTTAAACTTGGGTTCCTGACACCTCAAAACTATCCTAGCAAGGCCTATGTGTTTATTTTCCTTTGTACTCTACTGGCATATTTTATATTGCTAGCAGAGCTATGTGTAGAAGTAAAAGACTATTTCAGGTTTAGATTTAAAGAGAAGCCTAACCCATTTTATGGAATAATATAAACTCAATATTCTACATCTAACAATAATAATGAATTCAAATATTAAAGCTGAGATAAAAAAAAAAAAAAGACGTCTCAGGGTCTGTATAAACATTATGATTCTTCTTTAAAACAAATATTATCATAAATCAATGCTACAGACCAAGTATAGAGACCATCTAATGGTTCGTGATTTGTTACTATCATTTTATAGTATTAATTTGAAACAAGCATATATGCACAGAGGTCACGAGATCAATTCTTGTGGGCATTAAATCCCAAATCGTATCCATAAATTAAACCTTCATCACAGTAAATGACCCAGGATCAAATCCTGTAGGGTCTATTAGCATTTACAAATCCATCCTATATTATTTATATGCATGATGAAAAAAAACATAAACTATCTACACAGTGGTTGAAAGACCCAAATAAAAATATACATGATCTAATCTATGGCCCTCGGCCTTTTACATATCCAACTCATTATAATAATCAAAATTTCCAAATATTACAACCCTGTCTACGTTTACCAATAGAGACGACTGATTGTCGCAGGGTTGCACCATAGACAACCCCCATTTTTTCCACAAAACTAACACATACAACGAATGCGAATCCACACAGTCCACAAAATAATAACCATCGAAATCGATGCAACATATTTGTATTTAAACACAATATATATAAAATCATTAAAGATTTTAATAGCCATTTACTTTCAGCCTTGCACCATTTCCAGCAATGGTGCTGCTCATTGTCCATACCCTAATAAAAACATTATTTACAAAATACACAGAGTGTATTGAGAAGCTACCTAGGCCATTTTCATTGCACAGAGCACCCATTTAATAAACCCCATTACATTTCAATCTCAGGACCGAAGGTAATTAAAACCCCAACAACAAAACCCCAATCATGTTGCATTACAAAACGAAGAGCTCATTTAAGTTACAATCAAACCCCAGCCAAAAACGAATCCATTAGAAACCATCCTCAAGAAAATCCAACCTACGAAGAGTGACAACTCAGTCATAACCATGAAAATAAGAGGGGACAAGTAAACACCTGTACATTAGGCTTACCTGAATGGGTATGGATTTTCTCACAACCTTTCCCACAAGCAACGACCGAAGTTCGTTTCACCACACCCTGTACCCTACAACTACAAATAGAAACCACGATGAGAAGTATGCAAGTAATCATACTAAAACAAGAAAATGATGCTACGAAACCAGACTACCATCTTACCTGTCAAGCCTTCGTCATTTCACCTCTTTCCACCGCGCAGGAGAAGAGCAGAATCAACAAAGCTGGGAATGAGCCAAACTAATGACTAAACCAAGCCCTAAGTTGGCTTTCCACCTTTCCAAAGACACGTTTATGTCGCCACCCTATCCTGCAATATCATTTACAAAAACCTACAAACCCATAGTTCTTGTCACGATGTTAAACCTTGTCATAAAACCATTGCGAATTCCATAAACCCATTCATGCATCGAATAACTTAGGCTTTAAGATCTAAGTCCATGGCATATGAAATATTCCATGGAATATTTAAGCCAAGGTTTTTGCAATTATATTACCAACTTTAAAACCATATAGTAAGAATATGTTAGGGCATGAACAAGTCGTAAGCCTTTACACCATTTCAAATAAGTGTCACATAAATAATAAGTCTGTGTCACACAAGTAATAAGTGCACCAGTGACCTTGTCACTATAATAAAGTACATAATGATAATAATAATAATCAGTGTAATATCCCTCGGATAGAGCTACAAATATGAGCGCTAGTGACCAAAACGATCAGCACTTTCCATTAAGATTTATAAACAAGTTTTCCATCGCCAAGTATACCTGCACGTAAATGGGACAAGAGTGCATTATTTCGAAAAAAATAAGCAAGCTCGATGTGACAAGTAGAAATTGTTACCTCTCAGGTGGTTAGAGGGGAAACTAGTCTCGCAACTCCACCCCTTTATCCATTAACATAGTCAAGTTAGAATCATTCATATGACTGTAAGCACATGTTACAAACAATGAAGTACGTAATCAAATTACTAACTTACAGATCGATGCTTAACCATAATACAAACAATAACCAAGATCACGACAACGTAAGTAGCATAGTAACAACCGCATCAAGAATTATGGAAGCAGTATGTATGAACAACTTGCAACAATACAACAATAAAATCATAGTACGACACATTCTGCAAAGTTCAATTAATGTCCGTCATAGGCAGTCTAGACTAGCCTATTAAATTTTATTTTTTTTATTTTCAGTTTTTTGGGACATTGCAAGTGGTATCAGAGCCCAGTTTCAACACTAAGAGACCTAATGGGAATACTAGACATCCGTTGCAAGGAAAATAAAGTATGTTTTAAATTTTGTTAACTAACATAAAAATTTTCTGTTATTAAAAATTGCAATTTCAGGAATTTTTACAGAACAATCCAGATCATGAACACTGAAGAAGATAACAACAGACAAGGGAAATTGAATACCCCAACCCAGGGAGCAAAACAGGTGGTGGAACTGAATTATGATATTATGACAACCATACAAATTCTTCAAGAAGACTTGTAAAGTTTCAGAGATGACAATATGAATGAAAGAAAGGAACATCAAGGAATCAATGAAGCATTGCTACGAAATATGATGGGAGGAAGCCCATAGGGAAAACCAATTCATTCCACAAACAGATTCAAGAGGGAACCTTATCATAAACGGGCCAGCAACCCAAGAGAAGAAGGAAAAAAGGAACATACCCATGAAAATCTAGAAGGATAATATCACATTCCTTCCAATGAGGACTCCATTTCTCCATGCAGAAAGAAACAAATAAGTGATGATAATCTCCAAGGGGATTTCAGGACAATAAGATCTCCAACCTATGAAGGAGAGGTGAACACGGGAGAGAGAGATGAAGAATGGTTATTGGGTATGAGCAAATATTTCTGAGTTCATAACTACTCTAGCGAAATGAAGGCTCGACTGGCCATCTATAATTTAAATGGAAAAGTAACGAGATGGTGGAGAGACTTGAAGCATACCAAGAAATAAAAGGTAATAGAAATACGTTGGAGTAAATTTCGCAATATATTTCAATAAAAATATATGTCGGAAAGACTCTTCTCTAGAAAGGTGAAATAGTTTCATGAGTTACGTATGGGATCCATGACTATGGATGCTTTTATTAATAGATTTCCAGATCTATTACACTATGTACCATACATCAAGGACTAAAAGGTAAAGATTGAGTAGTTTTTACGATTTTTTCCCCCCAACTTTCAGGAAATGATTGAGTTTGACATGCCTGAAACTGTGGACACTACATTGCAAAAATATAGGATCCACTATGAGCATTGACAACCAAGGCAAGAGAACATGAACAAAAGTAGAGACAAGTCTAATAACTTCTATCACATTGCAAACCGGGTTTTAACCCACCCCTATACAGGAAACAAAACAATAGTTTTCCAGCAAACAAGAACTTCAAAAAATCAGGTACAAAGCCATATCTACCAGCTCCATATGTTATCAAGCCAGTAGAAACTGGGGGAGCCAATGCTACCCCAATACATATCAAATGTTGGAAATGGAGCAGGGATCATTATGCCAGATATTGTAAGAACAAGACTAATGGGGTCCTGCACAGCTTACAAGAAGAACCAACGATGGTAGACATTGCTAGAACACCGTGAATCTATGTAGCCTTGGATGGCCGACAGGAAGACCATCAGGATACCATGGTTGAGATAGAAGGTAAGATATTGAACACTTCTATTTCAATATTGATTGACCCTGGTGCTTTTCGAAGCTATGTATCGCCTAAAATTATTGATATATGTAAACTAGGAAAAGAAAAATATGATAAACCTTGGCTGGTACAATTAGCCACAAGTATGAAATGGAAAGCTTCGTAAATAGTTAAAGATCGTGAGGTAAACCTAAATGTTTTTCTTACAAAAGTAAACCTGAACATCCTCTCTTCAGGATCATAAGATATACTTATTGACATGGATAGGTTGGAACAACACCATGTCGTTCTTGATTTCTTGCACAATTCAATCTTGTGTATATATAGCCAAGGGAATCAAGCGAAGATTCAATGTGTACCAAAGAAAGTGTTGGTAAGAAAAATATCTTCCTTACAAGCAAAGAAGTGCATTAGAAAAGGTTGCAAGTTGTTTGTAGTAAATATCTGAGACATAGAGGCTGAAAGAGAACATCACATACATGATTTTCTCATTCTTGTAGAATTGAAGGATGTATTCCCTGAGGAAATCCATGGATTACATCCAAAACGAGAACTAGAATTTTCCATAGAATTGACATTAAGATCAGTTCCTACTTCAAAAACCCCTTACCACATGAGTGCACTAGAGTTGGTGGAACTCAAACTGTAGTTGCAAGAGTTGATAGAGAAGGGATATATCTGGCAAAGTGTGTCCCCCTGGGGAGCGTCAATACTTTTCATAAATAAGAAGGATAGTATGATGTGGATGTGCATCGATTACCATCATCTTAAAAAACTGACTATCAAGAACTGATACCCACTCCCTAGGATTGATGACTTATTCGAGCAAGTAGGAGGATCCAAGATATTTTCAAATATTGACCTGTGATTTGGATAACATTAGGTATGGATTTGCGACAAGGATATTCACAAAATTGCCTTTCGTACAAGGTACTGGCACAACAAGTTTGTAGTAATGCTGTTCAGGTTGACCAATGCAACCACGAACTTTATGTGTATGGGTAACAGTATATTCACTAAATATCTAGACAAATTTGTTTTGGGATTTATATATGACATCCTAGTTTACTCCAAGAGTAAAGAGGAACGTGAGAAACACCTCTGCATAGTGCTATGGGTGTTACGAGAACACCATCTCTATGTCAGGTTTAGTAAATGTGATTTTTACAAACCACAGATATAGTACCTGGGTCACATTATCTTTGAGACAGGGATAGATGTGCATCCGTGATATCAAAAGATGAAATCCGCCATTAAGAGACACTTTTTCTGGCCTAAGTTAAAGGTTTACATTGCGTTGTTTATTGTGAAATGTCAGGAATGTCAGTTGGTCAAAGCTAAGCATCAGCATCATTTCGAAATGGAAGTGGAAGGTCATTAGTATGGATTATATCACCGGTCTACCAAAAAGTAAGAAAAAAATGATTATATCTTTGTAGTAGTTGACAAATTATCAAAAGCAACACATTTCATTCCAGTGAATTTGACCTACAAGGAAGTACACATTGTCGATATCTTCTTGAAGGAGATATTTAGATTGCATGGGATACCCAAGACAATCATCTCGAACTGAGATACTAAGTTTATCAGAAACATTTGGAGTTCTTTATTCTCTAGATTATACACACAGTTGAACTTTAGTATTGCTTATCACCCATAGACAGACGAGAAAATAGAAAGGGTAAACCAGATTGTTGAGGACATACTTAGGAGGTATGCCATGAACAAGCCCACCAAGTGGGAATATTACCTGCGTCTCGCAGAGTTTGCGTATAACAACGGTTACAAAACTTCTGCCAAGATTAGTCCCTTTGAGGTACTATATGGATGAAAGTGTAGACCACCGGTTACTTGGGATAGCTCGGTGGATCGGCTCATGTTGGGGCTTGATTTATTAAAGGAGTTGGAGCAGTTTTTTACCAAGGTCTAGGTGAACATTAAAGAAGCACAAGACCTCCAGAAAAGCTACGCGGATAACAAAATAAAAGATAAAGATTATTAAATAGGAGACCATGTCTACTTGAAAGTAAAAGCAAACTGAAGCTTGTTGAGCTTGCGAAGGTGCGGTAAGTTAGCACCTAGATTTTGTGAACCCTTTGAAATACTAGCCAAGAGAGGGCCAGTAGCATGTGAACTAGTGTTACTCGCTCACATAAGCTTCCATAATGTTTTCCATGCATCATTATTAAATAAATATGTTTATGATAGTAAACATGTGATTGATTGGTCCTTATTACCGGTGGCACCTGAAGGGGATTTTTCCCATGAACCTCTTCATATATTGGACAAGAGAGAGGTGCGGCTTAGGAAGTGGACCATAGTCCACTTGAAAGTGCAATAGAAGCACTTCAAATCCAATGAGGATGCTTGGGAGAATGAAACCACCATGAGAAAGGATTACCCCGCCTTGTTTCGTGATTTCATTATGAGTCCCTAGAACACTAGGGATGGTGTTGTTATAAGAGTGGAGGGATGTATCCTAAATTTTGGACCTAACACTTATGGGTAGGAGCCCCATTGATTATGACGTTACTTTCATGTTTTATTTTGATATAATGGGTCAAATGCCCCACTACATATGAACATGATGATTTGTTTGATATATTAGGCATAAGCCAATTTCATATCATATATGTGTGTGTGTGTGTGTGTGTGTGTGTGTTTGCTTTGTTGGAGACATTTACCATCATACACACTCTTTTGGTCAAATTTTCCTAGTTAGACCACTATCCTAAGTTTAATTGACATCAATGGAGCATTAATTGCCATCATCCAGTCACACCCATGCCTACCAATAGTCAAGGAGGCTAACTTAGCCTTCTCCTACAGTCAAGGAGGCTAACTGGAGCACTCCGGGGGTGATCTGTGTGACATTAATGCACCTAATTGCTAACTGGTGGTTACAATCAGTTCAACCAGTCAGTTACAATTAGTTAAGGTGCCTCCAGTCATTAAATATATTATTTAATGATTATTTATTATTATTTAATGATCTGGAGTCAACAAGGCTCCTCCACCAACTTTTGATGGTCAGTTCAACTTTAGTTAACCTCATCGGGGTTCATTGAAGTCATGGAGAACTAGAACTTAATGGTTGGCTTGCTATGACATGTGTTTGTTCTCCTTCAGTTGAGATTCAGTCATTTATTGCACTCCGACTTCAGTTAGGGTTTGGTGAGTCAATTAGGGTTTTGGTCAAGTGGTTAACTGAGTGTGATTGAACGGCTAAGAGTCAGTTAAGCTAGACTCACTCACTGAATTCGAATTGTCTCCTTAGATATTTGAATTATTCATGGAGTTAATCTATTGCTTAGCATTGGTATTGTAACCCTTCATTGTTTTATTAAATATACAAAGAGGAAACCAATTCCGGTTCTGATTAACACCAATTCATGAGTATTTGTTAATTATTCTTTGATGATTTTGATTCCTAGTTCCTAGATCATGTGCAAGAATTAATATGGTATTAGAGCATGCGGCGAGACGAAGATCAATCTCTCAAAAACAAGATTTTTGACAGATTTTTCCATGAAAACTGAGCAATAGCTCAAAATTCCAGCACTGCACCAAAATCCAAGGCTTGCCACTCAATATCCCAAGCAAAGAAATTGTTGATCAAGCTTTCTTGATTGACTATGCTAGGTGTGATGAAAGCCTAGAATGCGCAGGCTGTCCGACCTTATTTTTCCCTTTCTGTTTTGATTTTCAGGTTTATACAGGTGAAGCATTCGCTACAGCATATCCAGATGGCCTCCTCAGTACCTCTGTTGACTCCATACGATTTCCACACATGGAAAAGTAAAATGGAGATTCAGTTGTGTTCCAAAAAAGTCTACAGAGTCGCCATGGACACTGAAGTTGAGCCGGGATATCCTAGCCATCCTCTCCAAACTCAGGGCTGATTATTCAGTTTTTGTTTCTACATTCCGTGCGGGGAAGCTCACAATTCCCGAATGGAATATGCCTACACTCAATGCCTTCATTGAGTCCCTAACTAATGAACATGAGAATCTTGTCTAGATGGGGATCATCTGATATTCCCATGATCAAGCCCTCCATGTCTCAGGGCCCAAAGATCTGAAGGGTGAAGGAAAGCAGTAGAAAAAATAGAAAACTAAATTTGATGCTCCCAAGCCTAGAGTTCAAAATTAGCAGCATGATGAATCTTCCGACTCAAGGAAGAACAAAGGAAAAGGGAATAATGGGAAAGAAAAATTCAGCTGCTGTTACTGCGGGAAGGGTTTTCACCCTGAACATTCCTGCATGAAGAAAAATCTTGATAAAGCAGCCTCTCTCTTTGAGAGGAATCACATCAATCTTCTGGAGAGCTTTTCGAGGAGAGATCAACAAGATTGGGAACCACAGCATGAGAAAGGTCATGCCCTCATGGCAAGCACTTTGAAGTCCAAAGCACTGCTGATTGACAGTGGATATTTGAATCACATGATGGCTGAACAAGACTCCTTTTCATCCTTGGAGACTAGCAAATCCATCCCCATCCACATCGGAGATGACTCCACCGTCATTTCCAAAGGACAAGGTACTATAGATCTAGAAAATGGTTTTTTTTCTAAAGTTTTGTATGTACCATCTCTAGCAGCAAATATCCTTAGTGTCTATGAGATGACACATACAAGAATACCTAAGAGAGTCTCTTTCAGCCCAAATGATGTTGAGATAATAGAAATTGCATCCGGGAAACTCATTGCAGAAGGCCTTGCAAATCATCATGCAAAATCCTATGAGTTCTCTTAGTTTGTTGCGGATGCAAAGCCCACTGCTCTGCTAAATCATGGAAATGAGGTTAGTAGGCTATGGAATGAGAGGTTTGGCCATATTAATTTCAAATATTTGCATCAATTACAGAAAAAATCCATGGTTGAAGGCCTCACGGTCATCAAAGCAACCATGGGAGTCTGCAAGGGTTGTGTGATTGGAAAACACCCTGAGCACAAGTTTGATCGGGGGAAGGCAAACCGAGCTACAAGCATATTGGGCCTGATACATTCTAATATTAGTGGTCCAATTCCTATCACATCCATGAATGGATCAGGGTACCTCCTTACTTTTATTGATTATTTTTCAAGGTATACATGGGTTTTCTTTCTAAAAAGGAAATCAGAAGTATGTGAAAAATTTTCTGAATTGAAGACCTTGATCGAAAATGCCTCTAGGATTAAGATAAAGATATTAAGATCTAATAATGGAGGGGAGTATTTCAGTAATGATTTTCTGTAAATTTCCTCCTAAAGTGGTATTCAGGTCCAACATTCAATTCCCTACACTCCCCAGCAGAACGAAGTAGCGGAAAGGAAGAACCGGTCTCTCAAAGAGATGACCACTTGTATGTTGGAGTCAAAGAAGTTTGATACAAATTTGTGGGCTGAAGTCATGCATGCTGCATCATACATTCAGAATAGGGTTCCACATTCATCAGTGAAAGGAAATACTCCTTTCAAAGCATACTTCGGACACAAGCCAGATGTGTCGAACCTACGGGTGTTTGGGTCCACTGCATGGGCCCAGATTCCGCTTGATAAAAGAAGGGTTTTGCAACCGCAGAGCATAGGATATCTATTTATTGGGTATACTAATGAATATAAAGGATTCAAGCTGCTAGATTTCAATACCAAACAGATCATCATCAAGAGAAGTGTCAAGTTCGATGAGCCTCTTCAGGAGGTGTAACTAGTGAAGGAGAAAACTACTGAATTTCCTTCCTATTCCACTGAATATTTGGATGATGAAATTGGGGTTGATGACCCTGATTTGGATTCTGTGATTTCTGATATCAGTGTGCAGCAATCATCAGATACTGAATCAGAACCCTAAGTGCAAAATCATCTTCCTACATGGGACCAAAAGACACTCTCCTTCGTAGGAGACAACATTGGAAATCCGGATGATCCAAGGAGAACCCGGTTTGATTTCCAAAGAGCAGGTATTGCACTCTCTTGTTCTGATAATTTTCTGTCTAAAGATTACTATTTGATGATTAGTTCAGATCCAAAATCCTACTACCATGCTTTGAATGATACGAGATGGCAAGTTTCCATTAATGAAGAGATGAATTCTCTTCAGAAAAACACTACTTGGGAGCTAGTTTCTCTTCCTCCAGGAAGGAAATTGGTTCAATGCAAGTGGATGTTTCAAACAAATTTTTATGCTAATGGAATAACTTGAAAATATAAGGCAATTATTGTAGCAAAAAGTTTCTCTCAGGTCCAAGGAGTGGACTACAATGAGACCTTTGCACCGGTTGCAAAAATGGACTCCATCCGCCTTGTTTTGGCTATTTATGCATCCATGCACTGGGAGGTGCATCACATGGATGTTAAGTAAGCCTTTATACATGGAGATATTCATGAGGAGAACAATCCTAAGGGATATATCACTAATCCATCTTTAGTTTGCAAGCTAAAGAAGTCACTATACGGGTTAAAACAAGCCCCAAGAGAGTGGTATTCCAAGATGGATGCCTTCCTTCTCTTGCAAAACTTTCAGAGATGTAGATCAGATCCAAATGTGTATTTAAAGCAGCATGATGGTCATATAATTATCATTGTTTTATATTTTGATGACTTACTGATCATAGGTAGCACAATTGCCTCCATTTCAGCCATCAAAACTGCTCTCCACAATGCCTTTGAAATGAGTGATTTGGGGCTTTTAAAACAATTTTTGGGGCTCGAAATCGAGCAAAATTATGAAGGGATTATGGTCACTCAGTCCAAATAAATTTCAGACCTGTTATTCAATTTTAACATGGCTAAATGTAGGACTGCACCATTCCCTTTCCTTTCAGGGATAATCCTTGAAGAAGGAAAACACACACCTCCGATGGACTGCACTATCTATCGACAGCTAATTGGTATCTTGTTGTACTTGACACATTATAGGACTGATATTTGTTATGCCGTGAATGCTGTATCAAGATACATGCAGCAGCCTCATGATCTTCATTGGAAGGAATCCAAGAGGATCCTCCAGTACATTCAGGGAACCAGGACCTATGGCATTCACTATGTTGCAGACTTTGAGCTAGAGCTGGTTGGATACACAGATTCCGATTGGGTGGGTGATTCTATTGATTAGAAGTCAACTTACAAATATTTATTCATGTTTGGTGGTGGCCCTATTTTCTGGTCAAGCAAAAAACATGTTGTCATAGCACTATCTTCAGTAGAGGCCGAGTATCGAGGAGCAGTGAATGCTTGCATCCAAGCAGTTTGGTTGCAAGGCATTCTTTTAGAGTTTGATCTTGGTAGTACTTTGTCCACTATAATCTTTTGTGACAACCAGAGTGCTATTAAGATATCCACAGATCCAGTTACTAAGCAGAGGACCAAGCATGTAGAAATTCACATGCACTACATTAGGGAGCTAGTGCATGACAAGACCATCATTCTGCAATACTACCCGACTGATGAGCAGATTGCAGACATATTCAACATGAGATTTTTAGAAAAGGAGTTCACTTACCTTCGTTCACTGTTGGGGGTAAGTTCATCAAGGTGATCTAGACTACTTTCAGTGTTCAGCTTGAGGGGTGGTTTTTCCCACTGGGTTTTCCCTCTTTTCCTCACTTAGTTTGTTTTGACCATTGTTTCAGTTTCAGCATTGTATAGGGTGAGATATGGCCTTAGTTTCCAAGGCCCTAGAATTTTTATGCATATATGTTTTCTAACTCTTCCTGAGTATAGCTTAAGGGGGGGTGTTGGAGACATTTACCATCATGCACACTCTTTTGGTCAAATTGGCCTAGTTAAACCACTATCCTAAGTTTAATTGACATCAGTGGAGCATTAATTGCCATCATCCAGTCACACCCACTTCTACCTACACTCAAGGAGGCTAACTGGAGCACTCCGGGGGTGATCTATGTGACATTAATGAACTTAATTGCTAACTGGTGGTTACAATCAGTTCAACCAGTCAGTTACAGTCAGTTAAGGTTCCTCAAGTCATTAAATATATTATTTAATGATTATTTATTATTATTTAATGATTTGGAGTCAACAAGGCACCTCCACCAACTTCTGATGGTCAGTTAAGCTTCAGTTAACCTCATTGGGGTTCATTGAAGTCATAGAGCACTAGCACCTAATGGTTGGCTTGCTATGACATGTGTTTTATCTCCTTCAGTTGAGATTCAGTCATTTATTGCACTCTGACTTTAGTTAGGGTTTGGTGAGTCAATTAGGGTTTTGGTCAAGTGGTTAACTAAGTGTGATTGAATGGCTAAGAGGCAGTTAAGCTAGATTCACTCACTGAATTCGAATTGTCTCCTTAGGTATTCGAATTCTTCATGGATTTAAGCTATTGCTTAGCATTGGTATTGTAAGCCTTCATTGTTTTATTAAATATACAAAGAGGAAACCAATTTCAGTTCTGATTAACACCAATTCATGAGTATTTGTTAATTATTCTTTGATGATTTTGATTCCTAGTTCCTAGATCATGTGCAAGAGTTAATATACTTGTATTGGATGTGGACCCTGAAGCAGATGACTGATGAGATGTTTTGTGTTGAGCAAGGAGCTCTAGAGCACATGGGTAAATTGATGTTTTTTGTTGAGCAAGAATCTCTGGAACACATGAAAATATAATTTGGAAGTGTTGGGCATAGGCCCTAGAGACTTCCATGTGGAAGTTGAGCATAAG
Organism: Pseudotsuga menziesii; assembly: GCA_001517045.1. Taxonomy (NCBI): domain Eukaryota; kingdom Viridiplantae; phylum Streptophyta; class Pinopsida; order Pinales; family Pinaceae; genus Pseudotsuga; species Pseudotsuga menziesii. Next base: position 31,962 of record LPNX010029209.1, on the reverse strand, counting down.
ATATTGAACATTAGATCCTTGGCCATTGTATCCCAAGGTGTATCGTACAAGTACATCCTCACATTAGTGTTTAGCAAGGAGTTCTGGAATTGCACTAAGTTTTCAATTCCTTGTTTTTAGCATTGAGTATGGGCTTTGGTAAGCACTCGGAGTTACTGAAAAGAATTAATGATTCTCGAGTGAAAATGACTTGAATAAATATTGATCTCATCTGACTTATTTATAAGTGATTAAATGAAATCTCGAATTTATGTATCTCATCAAGTACTGAAGAACTACCATGTTATAGGAGGGAATCCAACATGGAAGGATGTTTAGAGTTTCCTAGCCTAGTAGACCTAACCATATACCTAATGACCTTAATGAAGAAAGTATCATAAGTTTAGGGATCATAATATATGATTCCCAAAGACAAAAGTTAACAAATAATATATTATTATATATTTTATACATGGTATGTATAAAGAGTAAGCATAGTAATAATATTAATAATGTAAGAAAGAATGAAAAACTTCATCTATTATTTATTATTACTAAAAGAAATTAAATATTATAATAGCTACAAAAGTCCAATTAGAAACTAGTTAAAAGTTCCTAAGTTAAAATATTAAAATTACCTAAATTAAATAAAATGGTTAAACCAAGAAATCAAATGATTCTTGATTTAATTGCCCCTTTGAGTGAAAAGTCTATTTATAAAGTCCCAAACCAAGGAGATGCTTGGGGAGATATTCCATATTTTTGGAGTCATTATTTTTCCTAATTATTCGCAAGAGATTTCTTGGAGAACATTTTACGAGGAAAAAGGAGAACTGATACAGATGTGATATACTAGTTAGGGCAACCTTACTTTACGATCTCTAAGCTACTTGCATATTGGAACAAGTTCGGGAGATCCAAATTAAAACCAGGAATTGTTCCAGGTCATGCTTGGGTGCAACGTGGTAGTTCCCAAGTTATTCACTCATCTATAAAGAGGTCAAATCTACCTGTGAATTGTTAATCTTGGGTAATTGAGTGTGTAGGTTTCAGCCATTAGAAGAGATCCACTTTTCAGGTATGAGGTCATTGACTTCCTATTTCATTATCTAGAATGAGTGCTGGATAGATTATGCAATTGTTTATATTATATTTCTAACCCTATGTATCTTTGTTTTCTTCTCAATTTATTTTAGGGTTAACATTTTAATTATAAATCATGGACTGTAATTTAGTTGATGTGTAAGAATTATCAAGGGTTTTGTTCTTTCAGTTTTACTTATGTATTTTCATTTAGAGCTTAAACTTGGGTTCGTAAGATCTAGGAACTATCCTAGGAAGGCATGTGTGTTTATTTGCATCTGTACTCTACTGGCATATTTCATATTGCCAGCAAATCTATGTGTATAGCTGAAAAAATATTTTAGGTTTATCTTTAAACAGAACCCTAACCCATTTTAAGCAATAAGATAAACTCAATATTCTACATCTAAGAATAATCATAACTTCAAATATTAAAGCTAAGATAAAAATCAGCAAAGACCTCTTAGGTTCTATATAAACATAATCATTGTTCTTTAAAACAAACATTTTCACAAATCAAAGCTATAGACCAGGTATTGAGACCATCTAATGGTTCACAATTTATTACTATCATTTACAGTATTCATTTAAAACAAGCATAATTGCACATAGGTCACGGGATCGATTCTTGCAAGAATTAAAGCCCAAATCATATCGATATAAATTAAACCCTCATCATAGTAAATGGCTCATGATCGAATCCTGGAGGGTCTATTAACATTTTACAAATCCATGCTATATTATTTATATGTAGGATAAAACTAGAACACAAACTCTCTACACAGTGGTTGAAAGACCCAAATAAAAATATACACCCTATAATCTATGGAGCTCGGCCTTTTACATATCCAACACATTATAATGATTAACATTTCCAAATATTACAACCATGTCTACATTTACGAACATCGACGACCGATAGTCGTAGGGTTACACCACATACAACCCCCATTTCATCTACACAACTAACACATACAACAAATGCGAATAAACATAGTCCACAGAATAATAACAATCAAAATCAATACAACATATTTGTATTTAAACATAGTCTATATAAAATCATTAAAGAGTTTACACAGTTGTTTACTTTTGGCCTTGCACCATTTCTAGCAATGGTGCTGCCCATTGCGAGTACCCTAATCAAAACATTATTTACACAAAGCCTATCAAGAATTTACCCAGGCCCTTTTTTCTGCACTAAGCATGCATTTAAAAAACCCAATTACATTTCAAGCTCAGGCCCAGAGGAAATTAAAACCCCACCAACAAAACCCCAAGCATGTCTCATTACAAAACATAGAGCTCATTTAAGTTATAGTCAAACCCCAAACCAAAACGCATCCATTAGAAACCAAACTCAAGCAAATCCAACCTACAATGAGAGACAACTCATTCATAACCACGAAGCTAAAAGGGGACAAGTAAACACTTTTATCGCAGGGTTACCCGAATGGGTATATATTTCCCACGACCTTGCCCACAAGCAACGACCCAATCGCGTTTCACCACACCATGTATCCTGCAACCATAGACAAAAAAAAATGATGAGAAGTATGCAAGTAATCAAACTAAAGCAAGAACATGGTGTTGAAAAACAAGACTACCATCTCACCTGTCAAGCCTTCGTCGTTTCACCTCTTTCCACCACGCAGGAGAAGAGCACAAGAAGCAAAGCTGTGAATGAGCCAAACTAACAAATGAACCAAGCCCTAAATTGGGTTGCCACCTTTCCCAAGGAAAAATTATGTCACCAACCTGGCCTCCAATATCATTTACAAAAACCCACAAACCAATAGTTCTCGTCACGTTGTTAAACCTTGTCCCAAAACCATTGCGCATAGCATAAACCCATTCATGCATCGAAAAACTTAGGCTTTAATCCCTAATTCCATGGCATATGAAATATGCCATGGAGTCTTTAAGCCAAGGTTTTGCAATCATATTACCAACTTTAAAACCATATAGTAAGAATATGTTAGGGCATGAACAAGTTGTAAGCTTTTACACCATGGAAAATAAGTGTCACATAAATAATAAGTCTGTGTCACGCAAGTAATAAGTGCAGTAGTGACCCCGTCACTATCATAAAGTCCGTAACGATAATAACAATAATTAGTGTAATGTCACTAAGATAGATATGCAAATGTGAGTGCTAGTGACCAAAACGATCAGTACTTCTCGTTAAGATTTATAAACAATTTTTCTGTTGCCAAGTACACATACACGCAAATGGGACAAGAATGCATTAGTTTGACAGAACTAAGCAAGCCTGATGTGGCAAGTAGAAACTGTTACCTCTCAGGTGGTTACAAGTGAAACTAGTCCCTCCACTCCACCCCTTTATCCATTAACAAAGTCAAGTTAGAATAATGCATAAGACAGTAAGCACATGTTATAAACAATGAAGTACATAATAAAATTACTAACTTACACATCAATGCTTAACCATAGTACAAATAGTAATCAACATGATGACAACATAAGTAACATAGTAACAATTAGATCGAGAAATATGGAAGCAGGAAGGAAGAAAAAATTACGACAATACAACAGTACAATCAGAGTATGACATATTCTGGAAAGTTCCATTAATGTCCAGCATAGGTAGTTTGGACTAGCCTAATAAATTTTATTTTTTATTTTTCAATTTTTGGGGACATTACACTAATTCTCAAATTTTTTTTAGGGCAGGGCGGGTTAAAAAACACCTTCAAAAACACCTTAAGGGGAGGGGGGGTGTCTTTCTAACTTTCCCCCACCGCCAAATTCCTTAGAATTAGAATTTTGTGGCCGGTTTTTTAAAAACCACCCCCAAAAGTCCAATTATCAGGACTTTTGAGGGGGTTTCTTAAGAGCTTCCCACAAATAACTAATTTTTTTTTTGGGGGGGGGAGGGGTTTAGCAAAACTACCTCAATCCAAAATCACCCGCAAAAGGGTATTTTGTTGTAGTGCATACTTTGGCAAGGTGAGATAGTGATGCAACAAGTAGGGAATTGGGGAATAAGCCACCACTGACTAATTTCGAAGTGCTCAAAGACATTATTAAGGAAATTTATATCCAATTGGGTATTAGGATCAACATCAAATCATATAGAAATGCTTTAGGAAAATGAAATGGATATTGATGCAAGGGTCCACTATTAAATTCAAGATGACAGTTGTTCAACTATCCTAATATCTATGAAGAGTCCATAAATGTTAATTGAATGCATAGGTGCATTACTACCACAAATTTGGAATTAGTTAATGTTGTTTCTCTTAAGACAAATGATGAAGATGACATAAAAGCATATTATCTTAAGGGAATCAAGGAAAATAAACACCTTGGTACACATAATAAATAAGAATCCCATGAAAAAAATAAAGGGAAAGGAAAGAAGAAATGAAATGGGAAGAAGATTGCAATAGTGACATCAGAGTCCATTCCCTATTCTAAACAATCTTAGTCTTGTGAAAATAACAAACTTACATAGGTGTATTGTTGGAAACTACCTCTTGAAAAGAACCCCAAAAAAATTCAAATAAAGAAGAAGAAGAAGGCCTTGATTACTCTAGCAGCCAAGGAAAAGGTGCAAAACACCTTAAACCTGAAAGGAAAAGTGAGTTGCACTACTCTATAGAGAGAAGTAACCATGGTTGGTTATAGTTAGAATGAGGATAAGGAGATGCTAGAGTTATTCAATATCCACTACTATAAAAATGGCTTTTGGTGACACGTAGACCTATGACGGGACTTTAATAATCATCTCTAAATCCACTTATGGTGACACCCAACAAAGTATTATCAACATAAGCTTATTTGGAAACATTCATTAAAGGACTACCAATATAAGTGGTTTTGGTGACTAAAACATCAACGTTCCTTTTAAGGTTTTTTCCAATCTAATGTTTCAGCAACTTTTGTGATGTAAAAGGTCATTGAAGGCCTTTAATGATCATTACCAAAGACACTTATGGTGACACCCCAAAAAATATCATCAACATAAGTATATTTGGAAATGATAATTAAAGGAATATTGTGATAAGTGGATTTGGTGAGTGAAACAATGACGTTCCTTTCAAGATCGTCTTCAATTAATGTTTCATCAAAAAAAGAAGGAAGACAAGGGTAATAGAGATGACATAGAATGGAACTCTGTAAGCATTTATGGATGTCTCTTGCATTAGAATATAGAATAATTGAATGAAAATGGGAAGATATTTGGTAATATATGATAAAATAAATGTTAAGGTAAATGCAAAAAACAACAACCCCTGATCCAGAACAAATTGTCCATAACCAACCTTCAAGTACACACTTCCAAGTCCTACTGCTACAAGGAATAACTATTTCGTTCTATATATTATCTTGCAAAAATTGCATGACAAAGTATAGATTTTAGAATATCTAGAATTTGCATATCTGACCCCATGACTTATCGCCATCATCATAAGGACCATTTTTCTCAAGACTAACAAGACTATCCAAACTTGCAAATTGGTCTTGGAGGTTTCTTTGTGGAAACCCATACTTTGTGAGAACATTCCCAACATAATCACGATCAAAAATTGTTGTGTTTTAAATAATGATTTCCATTACATACTGTAAGTCATTAAGTTGCGGGGGTATTTTTCTACCTACAAATTCAAGTGAATCATGAAGTGACTTCAAGATCCACATAGTCTGCTAGTGATCCCTTCATAAGGATCAAAATAGAGGTTATCAGATTTATAATCCTATAGTTGGGTTGATGAATTATTAAGATAACCATTCATATATGGGTTTTTTGTCCATTGCTTGCATCATCTCTCCTACATGAAGAGTTGTTGCACTGTATAGACCAGAACTGAGTTCATCTAGAAACAACACAACATGTTCATGTATAATTTCTACCCCTACCCAAACCCTTCTTCTTTCACCTCTTGAGTCTACATTTAGAAATATAGTTTGTGAGTATTCCATCTCATATTACCTTTGAAAAAATGTGGGGAATGAACCTACTTCTAATAATATAATTGAATTTACCAAAGATGCCTTTATGTATGAAAAGAAACATGTTAATCCTTTGTTAGAGCCAAAATTATCTACTATATAATTAGTCATGTTTTGAGAAATATATTTCACAGTATCTTGTGATAGTACATATCACTAATTTATGTTGGTATATACCTTCTGAGTCAATTTAAATGCTAAATGTTATTACATTTTAACTGCCAATCTAGGTACGTAATGTTATGAGATGCAAGAAAATTATACGCAATATTAAATTCTATTATAAAAATGAATGTAAACCAAAAGACTACGTAACTCACTACTTGATTTGACATGCATAGTAATTGTAGTTATCAAGACTTTGGTCACAATATTTCACTCAGTTCATAAGGTTAGAGTGTTCGTGGAGCATTCACATAACTGTTTTATGGTCAATTCACTAGATATCAAAGTTCTTTAATGAATTACTCCAATGGAAATAAGTGTCAAAAAATCCCATAATAATCACAGAGTATAGTCCTCTTGATACTAATCACCCTTGAATAGATAATCAACATGGTTAGTATTTGTTGAATCATAGGTCACAACAATCCTTCTTCATGTAATTTCTTGTTATGTCAGATGCTATTTTCAAAACCTTATGATTGATTGATTTCATATAAGAGGGATTCATTTCCTGTAATGAAAAGTAAACACTCACTAATAAAAAAAATTAAAACACTTGCAATACTAGTCTCCTATGATCAATTATGTTCGAATCAGTAATCATTATGACAAGTGTTTGTATAACCCATATTACATAATGTTATGTGATCAATGATCACTTTGTTATAATATATTCCATGTTCTTGATCATACACCTTGACCCTTGAAGATTTATAGGAAGGAATACCACACATTCTACAAGTAAATACTTCACACAAAAATCATAAACATTAACCAAATCTATAGAAAATGGAAACAAATACCACACCATACACTAATAAAATATAAATACTAGATAAATAAATATAATAGTGTTACTTCTAAGTAAAGGGCGCCCTCATTTCTAAGATGTAAGCTGCATATATGTACTCAATGATCAAATAACAAATCAACCTGCCAACTCAAACACTAAACCAAGTGTGAAGCTACAAGCCAAGTGTTGAGATCCCATGGTGAAGAGTCTTTTGGATAATGCATCAAACTAAGTTCCAAACAAATATGCATATAAAAACAAATTTGCAGATTCTTATGATAAATGTGGGATAAACCTTGGTAAGGTGAAACATAAACAATGGAACATTGTCGTGACATATCGATTTAGAATTGTATGTGATTATGTAATCATATTATTGTACAAATGAGATACATAGAGATACATGGTGAAACATATTTAAGATAGATAAGGAGAGAGTTGAAATTCTTATATTACCATTTGATTTTATCTATCTTCACTCAAACTTTCTCTATTTTATAATCTCAAGGGTGTTGATTTAGCTAGTCGCAATACTGTCTCATTGAATTCGTGTAATTGCTCGGTATTGGAGACCTGCAAGATTAATTATCCCTTGCTAACAAGCATTAAAATGTTGTGCACTATATCTCTAGGACTCAAATGGAATTTTAGCAATGCATTGATGATAATGAATTAGTTATTAGAAGGATTTAAATTCATATAATCCCTTAAAAAACTCTTATCTCTTTACCTCTAACCCCTAACAACCCCTCCTCTTTGTAACACATCGATTTTGACCCTGATGCATTAAATATACATGATAGATATATATATTGTAAATAATCATGGTGTGGAGCTAAAGGCAAAAGAACCACCATCGATTTGGTTATGTTTGAGTGATTCGAACTGCTACTGATGATATATCGAGACATGCGGCATACATATCAAGTTGTGGCATCATGTAACTATGCATTTTAATTAAATAACCCCAACCAGCTATGTTCACTGCAACCATATTGAAAAGGGCATGATTTCCTAAGGATAAGTGGGGGAGGAATGTTAAACCTTGAACCCATGAGGGAAAAGCCACGTGTCGCCTTCCCTTGTCTCATCCAGCTACCACCTTTAATGTTCTGCTAATTAGTTGGGGAATTTATTACTGGAGAGTGGAGTGTGGTAGGATTGTCAATCCTTTCCCACACGCACACTCCACCAGAAAGTTGACTCTCACAATGGCAGAAAACCACTACCCCATCATTGCATGCAGACTCTCCATGATTCCACTCGCTCTACTACTACAGGGGACATCCTTCCACTCTCCCCATGGCTGGCTGTTCATTTTCCTCACACTTAGCTAGGATAAAAGGATCCATGATCCATTGTATGGGGGTTCATTCTCCTTTTTTCATGCATAGAGTCTATAGATCTCTTTTTGCTCATGTTCATGCATAGATTCTACGTTTAATCCACCATTGCCGATTCTGAAGAGGTCTCGTGGCTTCATTGTTGAGAAAGGACCACTGTCTTCCAACGTTGCTAGTTGTGTCTGGACTGTGTCACATTCTATTGCTTCATCATTGAGTCATTGGCTGTTGTTTCCCCACATTTGTTGGCTGAGTTGCCATTGCGATTTGGGCTATTGTAGATCATTGTGGAATCATTTTGGCCACGATAGGGCCAAGAACAATTCAGGGGTTTGTTTTTCCCTGTCAAGGTTTAATTGTTGGTTTGTTGCAAGTACACAGTGATTGGTCATTGGACTGCATTGGAGTGGTAATGAGGGCCTGATGTGCTTGACAAACTTGGTGTGTTTGGGAACCACACAGATAGAGCTAGAGGGATGGATTTCTTCTCCGCAACCCCTGAATAGCACTGGAAGGGAGCTCAGGGCCTAAGGGACTTTGTGGTAGAGAAAGGACTGATTTCCTTGTGTTGGGTGTGTGTGGGTGTCCTAGAATTCAGGCTAGTTCTGGTATAGGTGTCCTTAGCTCTTCAATGAGCTCACCAGCTTATCATTTAGCCTTTCCTAGCTCCTGGATGGCCTCATAAACCCAACTATGTTGGCTTAGCTGATCTATTCTTTGCCTGATAAACCCAACCGTGTTGGCTTGGCTGAACTGTGTATCCTTGTTGTGTTGTTGTCCTTGGTTATGTTTAAGCCTACTAGTTCCTTCTTCCTTTGGGAAATCATGCTCAGTTCAGGGGTGGTAGCATTGCTAAGAGATTAAGGAGCATGTAGCCTATGGTTGGGTGGAATGTTGTAGTGACATAGCTGGTTGCCGGATAGTTCTCATAATATAAGTATTCTTGACTAATCTATTTTGCAATCATATCTACTGTTAATGAATTATGATGATAGACATGTTGAATGCTGAATTGTATATGAATGAACATTTTTTTTCTTTTGCTGTGTATATGAACAATTATGAATCTTAGTATGTAGTATGTTCAGGATTTTGTTTTAGCATTATATGTATGATCATGTTGATGGGGATAGTTTCCCAGATGTTTGGGTGTTTAGTAGCATCCTCTTCGTCGGTTGGAGGGTTGGGGACATTACAATGTGCTATCAGAGATTATGTTGCAGCATTGGGCCTCAGAGGGCCATTAGAAATAGTTAGCAGAGGTAGGCTTCCTTCTTCCCAGCAGAAATCAGTTAGGAACCATCAGGTCATGGGAAGACTAAGTGTGAAACTCTTCCGATGCAGTGGGTCACTTAGTCGGAATATCGCCCGATGGTGGAAGAAATTGCGAAATTCCTCTAAGTGTTCGTCGGCCGTTGGTGAAACTTAGAGGATGTGAGTGCCAAAACATCAGTGAAAGAATCAAGATCATAGTGGCTTGAACTATTGACAGCAATGGCAGAGAAAATATTCTTAGAAAAATTTTCTAAGTCATGAAATCATCGACGATCAGCGATGATTAGTTGATCAAATCATCAATGCTTAAATGATTAAGTTGCCATTGAGCCACGTCGGAAGAGATTAGCTGATTATGTGTCTACCTTTGCGGTTGGCTAGTTGACTATCCTTCCGATGGATAGAGTCCCCGACCATGGATGTCGTAGCAGATAGTTGTTCCGATAGCCAATGCCATGGAAGACAAAGCGAAAAAATTTCCGAAATTTTTTTTAAGGCATGAGATCATCGTCGATCGGAAAATTTTAGTTGTTGGGATCACCAATGACTAGAAGATGGGATTGTCGATGAATAGAATATGAAGCTGCCAATGATTAGTAAAGTGGATTAATGATCATTAGTTGAAGGAAGAGCCCATGCAAAGAAGAAATTTCAAAACTTTTTTGAAGTGTTGAACCCATCGGTGATCAACGGAATTTAGTTACATTGGTATCCAATGAACATCAGAAGGAATTAGTAGTTTGTATGCCATTGTTGCGGCTGACTAGAGGACTAATCTTCCAACAGCTAGAGGCTTCGACCGTGGATGTCATAGTAGATAGTGCTTTCGATCGTCGATAAAAAACTGTTAGTCGATTAGACTACCAATCGAAAAAATTTAACGGTTGGTGAACCACCATTGTGGCCACCTAAGATACTAACCATTCGATGAAATAATGTATCCGATCATCGACACATCAAAAATAAATTGTTGTCTAGTCGCTGCAACGATGGGGAATGTTAGTGATTTGGTTTGTCGACACAGCAGACTCGTTCAATTTTGGATTGCCGACGCCACAGCTACGAGTCGCTTCGACCATCGACAAAGTTATGGCTGCGGAAATCACATAAAGTTCGTTGTCCGTTGTTGCGGAAGCCTAGAGGACTAGCCACCTGATGCACAGAGCACCCGACCACCGATAAAGGTTTTTTTCAGTGCCGATAAAGTTTGGAGGATTAGATGACAACGGATCCGAAGCAGTGGGAGACATTAGCTGCTTCACCAGTAATGAATAGTCCATGGCATCACTAATGCAATGTAAGACTTAATGGTCCCAATCACCGATAAAGTTCTGAGTGTTAGATAACTGCGGACCTTATATGCCGAAAGGAAATGGACAAAAATATTGTTGATAAGCAACGGAGGAAATTAGATGTTTTGATTGCCGAAATGCCGTAAAGTTAGTGGGGAAGAGACCCGATAGGGAGAAATAAATTTGGGGTTTTTCAAAGTGATTTTCTCAGTAGTTTCCAGCTGTTTTTCAGTGGATTTTTCAGCAGACTGTCGGCATATTATAGGGATGAACAAGAAGAGAGAAAATTTTGTGTTTTAGCAAAATTGTTATTTTATGAATTTCTAGAAGAGGAAGGTAAGTAGTTTTGATTTATATTAATGATATGCATCTAATAGTTTCTACTAACACATTTGCAGAATTATAGACACCTCCAAGAGTAGTATTCTAGGTAGAGCAGTGTGATAAAGCAAGAAGTGGTTCAGTCATGAGGACCCATGACGGATATGATGCTTGGGATTCCTATGAGCATGCGAGAGATACCATGGGAGAAAATGTTCGTAAGGGAAATGATGGCATAGAGTCTAATGGAAGGAGATTCCAAGAGACATCGTCAGATGTTGCAGCCACCATGAGGAGCTTGATTAATTCCCAGGAATAGTAGCATCAGTTTAATGTTGCTATGTTGCAGAATTTGACAAATTTGCAAATAAAGATAGACTCTGGACGAGGTATAGCAAGACCGGAAGGTAGTAAGAGTAGCATTAGGAGAAGGAGAAGGGATTCTAGTGGATCACCTGACTCTGAAGAATCCAGCAGGGATACAAGTTCATCTTCTCATAAAAAAAAGAGAAGAAGACACCATAGGGATCACTCTCGGGATGAATTTAAGAAAGCTAAACCTCCTACATTTGATGGTGAGGTAAAGACTAGACAAGAGGCTAAAGCTTGGCTTCTTGGGATAAAGAAGTACTTTCAAGTGCAGGATTATTTAGGAAACATGAAGGCAAGAGTTTCCATATTCAATTTCAATGGAAGAGCATCCATTTGGTGGGAACATTTCAAGCATGTAAAGAAGATCAGTGAAAGGAGACTCAAGTGGAAATAGTTCAAGAAGTATTTCAAGCAAAAATACCTCTCTGACAGGTATTATGATGATAATATTAAGGAGTTCCATGAGCTGAGATTGGAACAGTAGACCATGGATGAATATGCAAATAAGTTCTTGGAATTGTTGAGGTATGTCCAGTACATCAGAGATAAAAAGGTGAATGTCAAGCAGTTTCTGAGTGGATTGCTTTAGTCTTACAAAAATAGAATTGAGTTTTATGAACCTAAAACTCTTGAAGAAGCAATAAGGAAGGCTAAGTATTGCTATGAGCAAAGCAAAGACAAACTTGATTACCATAAGGCTCGGAAGGACAAGAAAAATGAGAAGTTTGACAAAATAAAGAAAGGTTTCAAACCTTCTAGATTCAGGAATCAGTAGAAGCAGCCATCCCAAGCTGTGAGCAATCCAGTTGAAGTGACAGGTGGAAAGCCTAAAGAGCCACAACATAACAAAGGTCCACTCAAATATTGGAAATTTGAAGGACTCCACATTGCAGATATTGTCCACTTCAGAATGAAAGTGCAAGATCGGCTTATAATAGTCAAGAAGCAGAAACAGTGGGACAAGTAGCAAGGGAAATCCCTAGAATTTATGCAACACTGGAGGACCACCAGGTACATCGCCAGTCAACTGTGGTTGAAGTTACATGTAAGATTGTTGAACAAACTGTTTATATTTTGATTGACCCTGGTTCTACTCATAGTTACATCATTCCTAGAGTAGTGGAGATTTGTGCTTTTAATACAGTAAAGCATAGAAAATCTTGGCTAGTTCAGCTAGCCACTGGGACTAGGAGAAAGATTAGTAAAGTGGTAGGGAAATGTCCATTGGTCATGAATGGATTGATCACTTGTGTAGATTTGAACGTTCTGTTGCTTGGTTCCTATGATGTTCTCATTGGAATGGATTTGTTAGAAGCTCATAGAGTGAAGCTTGGTTGTTACAGCAGGACTTTTGAATGCATGGATGAAGAAGGAAACCCAGTAGTTGTGAAGGGTATTTCAAAGGTAATTTTGGTATGATAGATTTCAACAATGCAGTTGAAGAAGTTTTGTAGGAAGGGTTTCCAGTTGTATCCAGCTCATATTGTGGAGGCATCAGAGGATGAAAATCCTAGGTTGGAGGACTATCAGCTGTAACAGGAATTCAAGCATGTGTTTCCTGATGAGATTACAAGGTTTCCTCAAAAGAGGGACATTGATTTCACAATTGAACTATTGTCCAAGACACCCTACAGGATGAGTACACCAGAGATGCTAGAGTTAAAGATGCAACTTCAAGAGTTGTTGGAAAAATAAGTATATCCGGCTGAGTGTGCCTCCTTGGGGAGCACCAGTCTTATTTGCAAAGAATAAATATGGTACACTCAGGTTATGTATTGATTATAGACAGTTGAACAAGGTTACTGTAAAGAATAAATATCCTTTTCCTAGGATTGTTGACCTCTTTGATCAAATGAGAGGAGCAAAGGTATTTTCCAAGATTGACTTGAGGTCTGGTTACCATCAGGTGAGAATCGAGGATGAAGACATTCATAAGACATCGCTCAGAAAGAGGTATGGACATTATGAGTTTGTAGTGGTACCATTTAGTCTCACAAATGCACTAGCTACATCTATGTTCCTTATGAACAGTGTCTTTAGCAAGTATTTAGACAAGTTTGTTCCTGTTTTCCTTAATGACATTCTTGTTTATTCTAAGAATGAGAGGAGCATGAAGAGCATTTGAGATTGACATTGCAAATTCTCAGGGAGCATCAACTGTATGCAAAACTGAGCAAGTGTTACTTCTACAGAGATAGAATTAAGTATTTCGGTCACATTATGTCAGAAGAGGGTATATCTGTGGACCCTGAGAAGATTGAAGCCATTATGAACTCGCCTACTCCAAGAAATGTGATGTATGTAAGATCTTTTATGGGACTTGGAGGATACTACAGGAGATTCATTGATGTATTCTCCAAGGTTGCACATTCCATCACTTCTTTGCAAAAGAAGGGGATAAATTTCGAATGGACATCAAAGTGTGAAGAATGATTCCAGCAGTTGAAGAGTCTTCTCACCAGTGCACCAGTATTGAAGGTCGTAGATCTGAAGAAAGATTTTGTGGTATGTACCGATGCATACAGACAAGGGCTTGGAGGAATTCTTATGCAGGACAACCATGTGATATGTTATGAATCGAGAAAGCTGAAGGAGCATGAGAAGAACTATGCCACTCATGATCTAGAGCTTGCATCCATAGTACATGCCCTCAAGATGTGGAGGCATTACTTGATGGGTAAAAGATTTGAGCTCCAAACAGACCATTGTGGTTTGAAGTATCTATTTGATCAGCATACGCTGAATGCTAGGAAAGCGAAATGGATGGAGTTTTTATGTCAGTTTGATTTTGAAATCAAGCACATAAAGGGAAAAGAGAATAAGGTAGCTGATGCGCTCAGTAGGAAGATGCAAGAAATGAATGTGGCATCTCTTAGTATTTTCCAATCAGATTTGAGGCAACAGAGTGTTAATCATGTTGCTGGAGATGAATTGTATGAGTAGGTAAAAGACAAATTGCAACAACAAAGTCTTGGGAAGAGGTATGAGGGATATAAATTGGAAGAAGATGGAATTATTACTTATAAAGGTAGAGTTTATATTCCAAATGTAGTGGATTTGAGGAGAGTTGTTATGGATGAAATGCATCAAGCTCCATATTCTGGTCACCCAGGATACCAGAAGACAATTGCTACAACTAGAAAGCAGTACTTTTGGCCGAGAATGAAAAGGATATGGCTGAATAAATTTCAACGTGCATGAAATGTCAAAAGGTAAAGGTTGAGTATCAGCATCTTGTAGGTTTGTTACAGCCTTTGCTAGTTCCGGAATGGAAATGGGAAGTTTTTTCCATGGATTTTATTACAGGATTATTGATGACTTGGAGACAACATGATTCCATCATGGTTATGGTAGAAAAGTTGACAAACACAACACATTTTATATTAGTGAAGTCTATGCATAAGACAGATGACATTGCAAATATTTTCATGAAGGAGATTTTCAAATTGCATGGATTGCCGAAAGAAATAGTCTCTGATCGAGATGTCAAGTTCACTTCCAATTTTTGGAAGGGGTTGTTTGCAAATTTGGGTACAAAGCTAAACTTCAACACTGCATACCATCCTCATACATATGGGAAGATAGAAAGAGTCAACCAGGAACTTGAAGATATAATTTGCATGTATGTGATTGACAAACCAACCAAGTGGGAAGATTACTTACACTTGGTAGAGTTTGCTTATAAAAATGGACAGTAGGCATCCTTGGGGATGACTCCGTATGAAGCTTTGTATGGAAGAAGGTGTAGAACACCAGTGACTTGGGATAATCCAGTGAATAGGATTGTGCTTAGACAAAAATTCCTCAATGAAATGGAGCAAGAGGTTATAAAGATCATGGAAAATCTGAAAGCAGTACAGAACAGACAGAAAAGCTATGCAGATAAGCATAGGGTGAATAGGGAGTTTAGTGTTGGGGATCATGTTTACCTCAGAGTGAGGGTAAATAAAAGTTCCTTAAAGATTGGAATTTGTGCCAAGCTATCACCTAGATATTGTGGGTCGTTTCAAGTGCTTGAAGGAATAGGGCTAGTTGCATATAGACTTGCATTGCCTGCTAGTACTAGAGTTCATAATGTTTTTCATGTTTCTTTTCTTAAGAAATATGTACATGATCCTAACCATGTGATAAGTTGGGATGTGAATCAGGTGGAAAGTAAGGGAGAGTTCCAAATTGAGCCAATGCGCATCCTCGACAAGAAGGTCACAATGCGTCGGAACCGAGCCATAGGGCAGGTAAAGGTGCAATGGGAGCATTACGGACCTGAAGAGGCTACATGGGAGCTAGAAGATGCCATGCAATTGGCACATCCATTTTTTTTCAATTCTACAAAACACTGAGGCGGTGCTAGTGTAGCGTTTTGTTTAAATTTTGTAAAGCACGTAGGACAGTGCTATTGAAGGGGAAGGGGAATGTAACACCCTGGTTTTTACCCCAATGCATTATATATATATATATATTGTAAATAATCATGTTGTGGAGCTAAATGCAAAAGCCCCACCATCGATTTGGTTATGTTTCAGTGATTGGAACTGCTACCGATGGTATATCAGGACATGCAGCATACATATCAAGTTGTGGCATCATGTAACTATGCATTTTAATTAAATAACCCCAACCAACTGTGTTCACTGCAACCATATTGGAAAGGGAATGATTTCCTAAGGATAACTGGGGGGGAATGTTAAACCTTGAACCCATGAGGGAAAATCCATGTGTCACCTTCCCTTGTTTCATCTAGCTACCACCTTTAATGTTGTGTTGATTAGTTGTGGAAGTTATTGCTAGAGAGTGGAGTGTGGCAGGATTTTCAGTCCTTGACCACATGCACAATCCACCAATGGGTTGACTCTCACGATGACAGAAAACCACTACCCCATGATTGCATGTGGACTCTCCATGATTCTACTCTCTCCACTACTACAGGAGACATCCTTCCACTCTCCCCATCGTTGGCTATTCATTTTCCTCATGCCGAGTTGAGATAAAAGGATCTATGATCCATTGTATGGGGGTTTGTTCTCCTATTTTTTCATGCATAGAGTCTACAGATCTCTTCTTCCTCCTGTTCGCGCATAGAGTCTGTGTTTACTCCATCATTTTCGATTGGGAAGAGGTGTCGTCGCTTCATTGTTAAGAAAGGAACATTATCTTCCAACATTGTTGGTTGTGTCCTTACTATGTGACGTTCTATTGATTCATCATTGAATCATTTGTTGTTGTTTCCCCACATTTGTTGGCTGAGTTGCCATTATGATTTGGGCTGTTGTAGATCATTGTGGAATTGTTTTGGCCATGATAGGGCCAAGAATGATTCAGGGATTTGTTTCCCCCTGTCAAGCTTTAATTGTTGGCTTGCTGGAAGTACGCAGTGATTGATCTTTGGACTGCACTAGAGTGGTGATGAGGGCCTGATGTGCTTGAAAAACTTCGTGTGTTTGGGAACCACATAGACAGAGATAGAGGGCTAGCTTTCTTCTCCAAAACCCCTGAATAGCATTGGAAGGGAGGTCAAGGACTGAGAGACTGCATGGCAGAGAAATGACTGATTTCCTTGTGTTGGGTGTGTGTGGGTCTCCTAGAAGTCAGGCTAGTTCTTCTGTAGGTGTCCTTAGCTCTTCAATGAGCTCACTAGATTAGCATTTATCCTTTCCCAGCTCTTGGATGGCATATGAATCCAACTGTGTTGGCTTGGCTAATATGTTGTTCACCTGAAAAACCCAACCATGTTGGCTTGGATGCACTGTGTATCATTTTTGTGTTATTATCCTTGGCTATGTGTAAGCCTGCTAGTTCTTTATTCCTTTGGGGAATCATTCCTGGTTAGACGGTGGAAGCATTGCTAAGAGATTAAGGAGCACGCTGGCCTATGGTTCAGTGGAACGTTGCAGCAACATAGCTGGTTGTGGGACAATTCTCATAAGATAAATATTCTTGACTAATTTGTTTTGCAATCATATCTACTGTTAATGAATTATGATGATAGACATGTTGAATGCTGAATTGTATATGAATAAATGTTGTTTTTCTTCCACTGTGTATATGAACAATTATGCATCTTAGTATGTAGTATGTTCAGGCTTTTGTTTCAGCATTATATGTATGATCATGTTCATGGGGCTAGTTGGCCAGATGTTTAGGTGTTTAGTAGTGTCCTCTTCAACAGTCGGAGGTTTAGGGATGTTATACTCTCTCCATCTCTATCATGCTCCCCTTACCCCTAACACCCCTTCTCTCTATATCTCTCATAATCCATCTACCCCGAACCCCCTCTTTATCTTTATCTCTCCTAATCCCCCTTCTCGCGCCACTAACCACCCCCCCATATATCTCCATCTCTCTCTCTCTCTCTCTCTCTCTTTAATCCTACCACCCCCACTCCTCACTGTTAGTTTTTCAACATTAAACTAGCATTATTAGGATCTTTAACTGAGAGAATAACAAGTACAGCAAGCAAACACAAGAGATAATGAACATAGTTTTTTTTCCTTAGGGAAACCATAAATGGAGAAAACTTCGCAACTTCGTCAGAGATAGAATTAGTACCAAAATAGAAAATCCAAAACAATAAGATGATCTCCTGATAGTAGTAACCTTCTTCTATCTAGCCCCAATGTCTTCTCCTTCCTCAACTATGTGCTACACTTGAGTGTGTATGAGATGTGTGTTAAATAGAGAGGTCACCTCTCTATTTATATTGCTTCCTGGCATGAATAAAACCCTACTAGGGCCAACTTCACTAAGTGATTATAATAACCCTAGTGCCCCAGAAATACGATAAATTTAACCCTTAGACAATAGGAGGTTTACGCATAATTACTTGACATGACTTGTTTACATTATAGATCCTACCGATCAGAACATCAGGGCATGATAACATGACTCAATTACATTACAGACACATCCTGGAATAAACATCGAGGTACAAGACATAAGATACATAGATGAATATATTTCAAAGTTACAAATACATCAACACTCCCTCTTAACTAGGAAGGTATTCTTTTGACACAATTTTCAGCACTGGTCTTCTTCTCTGTATTGACTAGATCATATCATCATCTTCATCTTCAAGTATACTTCATATTCAAGTCTTTTCATTGTAGGATTTGCATCATCACGACTACTAGATCATCATTCCTGGATCATCATCACATCTGGATCATCACTTGAGCCGGATCATCATCAAGTCTGGATCATCACATCTGGATAGTCACTTGATCTGGATCGTCATCAAGTCTGGATCATCATCATATCATCACTTGATTTGGATTGTCATCAAGTCTGGATCATCACATTTGGATCATCACATTTGGATCATCACATTTGGATCATCACTTGATCTGGATCATCATCAAGTATAGATCATCATCACATCATCACTTGATCTGGATCGTCATCAAGTCTGGATCATCACATCTAGATCATCACTTGATCTAGATCGTCATCAAATGCTATCTCAGAATGGTGCTATCTCGTTTCTTCTTGTCACAGGAAGTTCTACAGAGTCAATCCCATAGGCCTACCCTTCATGTATGTCTTCATCAGTGTTTATATCTGACACTTAAGTCAGAATGGCTCTCCCAGCTCTTACATCTTACCTCATCTTGTTAGAAAGGCATGCCCAACACTCACATCTGACCTCATCTTGTCAGAAAGGCCCATCAATCACATTTGACCATGTGTAAACACATCGCACTAGAATGGCTCAACACTTATATCCTATCATGTGCAAGCACATTCCATAAAAAAGGATCTGCACTTACATCTGACCCCATCTTGTCAGAAAGGCACACCACTCACATCTGACCATGTGTAAAAACATTGCACTAGAATGCATCAACACTTATATCTAACCTCATCCTGTCAGAAAGGATCTACACTTACATTCGACCATGTGTAAACACATCACATCAAAAGGGCATGCACTCAAATCTAATCATGTAGGAACTAATCCTATCATCACATCGGAATGGCCCCCAGTCCCAGATTGAGCTACCTGGTAACTGATGAGGTGCATCCATTCTCCCAGAGAATGGAAGTTGCCCTTACATCTGACCTACTCGTCAGAATGTACAACACTCGCATCTTACATGGGAGGAATCTAATCCTTTTTCCATGATAGAACAGTTCAACCCTTATATCTGATCAAGTGGGAACACATCCCTCTTTCACATCAAAATGGCTTCTCAGTCCTAGACTGAGTTTTCCTGGTAACTGACCAGGCACCTCCATTCCCAGAATGGAAATAACACTCACATCTGACATGAAGGGAACCTAAATCCTCTCACCATGAAATAATGGCTCATCCCTTACATCTAACCATGGAAGGAACTTAATCCTCTCCCATGTAAGAATGGCTCATGGACTCATCACTTCCCTTTGGAGGGAACCTCAATCTGGAGAACACCAAGCTTCTCCCTCAAGTACTCAAACTTCACCCTAGCCAATGGCTTCATCAACACATCAGCTATTTGATCATCCATCGCAACATATGGGAGATTCACTGCTCCCCTCTACACCATATCCCTGATATTGTGATACTTGATCTCGATATGCTTTGACCAATCGTGCAACACTGGATTATTTGACAACTTCACACAACTTTGGTTGTCACAATGTATACAAGTAGCATCCAACTGGAGATCAAATATATCAGACAGTAGCTTCCTTAGCCATACTGCCTCACAGCTAGTTGAACAAGCTACGATATACTCTGCTATAGCTGTACTCATTGACACACATAATTGCTTCCTGTTAAAGAGAGATAACACCTTATCCCATACTGAAGAAACATCCTGAAGTTCTCTTCCTATCGATGGCACTGCCTACCCAATCTGAATCAACATAACCCTCCAGGTTAATCTTTCGATTCAACTCATACATGATCCCATAATCAACTGTACCCCTTAGGTACCTCATAATATGCTTTGCAACAATTAGGTGAAAATTTCTCTGATCTGTCAAGAACTGGATCAAGGTGTTCACAACGAAGCAAATGTCTAGTCTCGTGTTTGTCATGTACGTCAAGCATCCAATCATCTGACGATACATCATAGCATCAAATGACTCTAATGAAGCATCACTCAATAGCTTCAAGTTTGATGCCATAGGTGTGGCGATGGCTTTGCAGTCCATCATCCCAAACCTCTTCAGGATCTCTATTGCATACTTCCCTTGTCCAAGGGATATTCCATCTACACTCTACCACACCTCCATGCTTAGAAACTAATGCATCATACCCAAGTCCTTCATTTCGAACTTGGCAGCAAGATTTCTCTTCGTATCAACAATTAACCTATCCATACCTATCATGAATAGATCATCTACATATAGTATTAGTGTCATTGGGTTTCCATCTTCAACCTTGTAGGAAAAATTGGAATCTGCTTTACTCTTGGTAAATCCCAAACTGTATAGAAAGTGGTCAATTCTATCGCACCAAGTCCTAGGTGCATGTTTCAAACTGTACAGGGCTTTCTTTAATCTGCATACATGAAACTCATTGTCGTGTGTCTCAAAACCGAGTGGTTGTTTTACATACACTTCCACTTCTACTACACCATTCAAGAAGGTAGTCTTGACATCCATCTGTGTATCTTCCATTTCATTACTGCAGCCAGAGCTAGTACTAATCTGATGGAAGTGTACCTGGATACAGGTCCAAAGGTTTCTTCATAATCTACCCCTTCCTTCTGAGAGAAACACTGAGCGATAAATATTGCCTTATATTTTTCAATGCTATTGTCTGCAGCATGCTTGATCTTGTAGATCCATTTGGAAGTTACAACTGATTTCCCTTCTTGTCTTGGGACAACATCTGAGACATCATTCTCCATGATCGATTGATATTCTTTGATCATAGCATCCTTCCATTATTTTTGTTCTATCGCTTCTTCATAACTGGAAGGTTCTTTATCAATGAAATCACATAGTAAAGTTACATACCTGAAGCAAGATATGGTCCTCTTTCTTTCTCTATGATTCTATTCTGGAGCCCCATATCTTTCCACACGTTGGATAATTTCACGTATGCAAGAAGGTTTCCTCTTATGAGTATTCTTCTCTAGAGTTGGATCTAGAGGTCTTTGTGGTTCTTCAAATTCTTGATATTCTTCTTGAGTTTCTTCATTTGTATCATGAATTCTAGGTGCTTCTACTTCTTTAGGTTCTTCAGTAGGTCTCTTTCTGGATTTGTTGTAAGCTATGTCTTCATCAAATGTCACATCCCTGCTGATGTCAATCTTCTTGTATCCTGGCAAATATATTCTGTAAGGTTTCGAGCTTTCAGAGTATCCCACAAATATACCCTTCTTTCCTGAAGGATCTAATTTTGTTCAGGTCTCTTTTGGAATGTGTATGTATACAGGACGACCGAATATTTTGAGACGGATGACTTCTGGTTTCTTCCCGGAGAAGACTTCTTTAGGAGTCTTGTTCTTGAGTAATCTATGTGGAGTACGATTTTGTACATATATCGTTGTTCTGGCAGCTTCTGCCCAAAGATGAATAGGAAGATCTTGATCATGAAGCATTTCTCTTGTAGCTTCCATGATATTTCTATTCTTCCTTTCTCCAATCCCATTCTGTTGTAGATTATAAGGAGTGGACAAATCCCTCTTAATCCTTAAGTATTTGCATAGCTCCTTGAATTCATTCGAAGTGAATTCTCCGCCATTATCTGATTGAAAGGTCTTGATCTTATTTTCAGTGTGATTCTCGATCAAGGCTTTGAATTCCTTGAACTTGCTGAATACTTCATCTTTGTTCTTCATGAAGTAAATCCACGTCTTCCTAGAAAAATTATCAATGAAAGAAACATAGTATACATAACTGCTTAGTGAGCTTGATGACATAGGATCGCATACATCGGAGTGGATGATTTCCAAGATTCCTTTTGCTTTGATTTCACTACTTGTAAATGTCTTCTTTGTGTTCTTTCCTTTCACACATCCTTTGCAAACCCCATCATGTTTTGCTTGAATTTCTGGAAGACCTTCAACAACTTTGCTTGCAAGAGGTAGTGCTCTATAATGCACATGAGCAAGACTTCTATGCCAAAGTTCATTTGTCTCTACTATGTCATGGACCAAGGCTTGTTCTGGATGGCCCTTCAATTTGTACAAACCTCCTTCTTGTTCCCCAATCACTATTGCATCATCAATAGTCTTTCCTTTTGGCCACATGATGACTTGACAATCTATGAATGCAACCCTCATTCCTTTCGAATCTAATGCCGATATAGAGAGAAGGTTATTCATGAGTCCTAGCACAAATAATACTTTCTTCATTGTCATAGACTTTTGAGAGTCTAGCTTATAGAAAGATTCCCCACTACCCTTTATTGGATAGTGGTATTCATCTCCTAGCTTCACCTTGTGAGGTGATTGATGTTTTGAAAGTCTCACAAAGGACTCCTTAAACCCAGTCATATGTTTGGAAGCCCCAATATCTCTAAGCCAATCATTGCTTCCATGAGTGATGTTTCCTGTGAGAGCAGAAATCAAAAGATATTCATCCTCGCTTGAAGAATCTTCACTTTCATATCTATTTCTCTTTGATGAAGGTTCATCTTCCTTTGCAGCATGACCATGATGTCTTCTCTTGTTTCCCTTCTTCTTGTGAGAGCTACTTTTGTTCTTAGGACAATCTCTAGCAAAGTGTCCTCTTTCATCACATGTATAGTAAATGAACTTAGACTATTCTCTAGGCTTTCTAGAGTTATTCCTTTGATGAGAGTACTTACTTCTATGATCGTTGAATCTGGGTTTCTTGGATTGTACTGTGAGAGCTTGATCTTAACTTCCCATATTTTCTTCTCAAGCTATTATCTGAGCTTCTTCTTGAGAACATTCTTCCCACAGTCTGTTGAACTTGACTAACTTCTTTCTAGTAAAGATCCCTTGAATGAAGGAGTCCCATGTTCTAGGGAGACCATTCAAGGTGGTCATCACAATTTATGCATTCTCCACTTCTTCATCTACAGCTTCTAATCATTCCTTGATTTGAGAAACCATTGTGAAGTAAGATTGTATGGTCTTTGCATTCTGGATATTCACATTCTTCAGTTGATTCCTCAGAGTCATCTTCTGGTTTATATTCTTCCCTTCAAACAATTTGGTTAGTGAATCAAACATAGCTTTAGGTGTCTTGAGGGAGGACACCTATGGTATAAGGTGATCCTTGATAGAATCAGTAATGATCCTCTTTTCCATAACCAATGTCTTCTTATGTAAGGCCTTAGCCTCATCTCCCTCTAGAACTAGAACCTCCTCATTGATGTAGGAGTCTAACTCATTCTCTTCCAGATCTAGGGAGATCCTATACTTCTAGGATCGAAATTTATTAGCTCCATAAAGCTTTTAATCAAGCTTTGTGTGATGAGACATATTAACTGAGAACCTCAAATGGAAATACAAAAGAGTTAGATCTTAGCATCTCAAGATATTGGATCTGGATTTGGAGCTGAAATCTTGTAGTACTCGTTCAGGAGCAGATTAGGGTTTTGCTTTTCCAGAGTTCTGTTCAACCAAATGCTTTGAAATTGATACCTAACTTTGATTTTGGGGAGGAGATCAATCCAGACCTGAGCTCATTGAAAAATTCCTCTTCTATGAAAAGCCCTGATTTCCAGCAGTAGTTTCGGGTCCAAAACTGAAAAACCTCAGAATTGGATTCTACTTCGATAGAAAGATGTGCACTAGGGAGGAGATTTATTCCACCTTACTTTTTCTGAAAATCTATGGAGGAAGGTCCACAAACTAGGAATCCCTAGTTCCTATAGCTGCATAGTGTTTTCTTCTCAGGTTAGCTGTAATACCATGTTAGTTTTTCAACATTAAGCTAGGATTATTAGGATCTTTAATTGAGAGAATAACAAGTACAACAATAAAACACAAGAGACAACGAAAATAGTGTTTTTCCTTGGGGAAACCATAAATGGAGAAAACTCTGCAACTTCCTTAGAGATAGAATCAACACCAAAATAGAAAAGCCAAAATAGTAAGATGATCTCTCGACAGCAGTAACCTTCTTCTATATAGCCCCAGTGTCTTCTCCTTCCTCAACTATGCGCTACACTTGAGTGTGCATAATATGTGTGTTAAATAGAGAGGTCACCTCCCTATTTATACTGCTTCCCAGCATGAATAAAACCCTAGCAGGGACGACTTCACTAAGTGAGTCTAATAACACTAGTGCCTCAAAACTGCGTGGACTTTAACCCTTAGACAATAGGACGGTTACCCACAATGACCTAACATGACTTGTTTACATTATAGATCCTCCTGGTCGAAACATCGGGGCATGAAAACATGAATCAATTACATTACAAAAAAAATCGAGAATAAACATTGGGATACCAGACATAAGATACATGGATGAATACATTCCGAAGTTACAAATACATCAACACTCACTTATACCCCCTGTCTCTGTAACGTCCCTACTCCTCACTATACCCTTGAACCCGATATATTTCTTTTTCTTTCTCTTATCCTCTACTACTATCTTTTTTTATCTCCCTCTTTCACCATAAACCCTACTAATCCTTAGTGTCAGACAAAATATAATTTTAGTGGTACATATTGTAGATTTGTTTTAGGGATAAAATTGTGTGTGTATTTTGTAACTCTATATCACACACGGGTTTTGTAGACCACTAAAATTTTCAAGTTCTAGGACCAAAATGAACGAAGGATTAGGCCAAGATAGAATTTTCCTGCAGATTCCAAACAGTTGATTTCTA
>LPNX010029201.1:1155177-1203454 GCA_001517045.1 Pseudotsuga menziesii | reverse complement strand
TCCACAAAGTTGGAGAAGACAGTCCAGGACCTACAACAGAGAAACAAGGAGCTCATCAAGAAGATTAATGACATGGAGCAGGAGCAGAAGAAAGCAAAGAAGAAGTCTCAAGTGCTAGATGGTATTGCCTTGTTGGCTGAAGCAGCAAAAGATCTTTAAGTCAATTGTTCATTTAGTTAGTTGTTATCTTTTGAATAAACACATATGTTAGTGATTTACTATTTTTAGCATATTTTGTAATTTTGTAAGTTTGTACTTTTTACTTTACCTCAGCGAGTTGATAGAGGCAGTTAGGGTTTTAGACCCAACTGATTTTGTAAAGAAACACTATTTAGGGATATTAGAGAATCATTAGAAGGGCTCTGATTTTTGGGAGCTATAGGAGGTCTGCAGACTGTTTGTATCTTCAGACTTGTTTAGAGCTAAGTATTGTGACTCTTATAAGCATTTGCTGATGAAATTATGAGATATACATGACTTTTATCCTTCAGTTTTTTCTGTGTTGGATTCATTATTGAACTTGTTTACTTTCTTAATAGATATATGCATTGTTGGTTAATGTGTATTTGCTGGTAGTGCTTGTCTGTTAGGTATGAACTTCAGCATAGTCTTTCTATTGGATCTTGTTGATATATCATGCATCTTTATCATCTTTTGTTTATGATCTAGTTGTTATTTTGTTTCTGAATGTATTCCCTGATAGTTCCTAAAGCTTACAACCATTAAAACACTACAGAAACCCTAAAATTTATCTGTTTTATTGAATTTTATCTTGAGTGTGTGTTGGCTTGTTTCTCTAGCCTTAGAAACAATTTCTGGCACAAACACACTACATGTGCTCCTCTCTGTCTTGCAACATTCTTAGGACAATCCCATGACATATGGACAAGCTGCCCACATGTGTAACATCTTACTTGTCCACCTCTTCCTCTTGAAGCATTTATTCCACCTCTATTATCATCAGTTCTGTCAGACTGTATCTACTGATTTGAACTGCTAGCTTCACCTTTCTGTTGTTGTTCCCTTCCTCCAGAGCCTTTTGCTTTCTGACTTTGTTTTCTCATTAGCTTCTCCTCAGCCCTCAAAGAAACCTGATATGCTTCCTCAACAGATCTCAATGGAAACAAGCCCAAATCATCTTGTATATCAAATCTTAAGCCATTAATATACCTAGATACCCTCTTAGGTGTGTCTTCCATATATCCAGATCTGATATTTACCTTATAAAATTCCTCAGTATACTCTCTAACTGTCATTGACTTTTGTTTAATATTTTGCATTTGCCTAAGTGAAATCAACTTATAGTCCTGTTGGGGCCTGGAAATTCACAGGCGACAACAGTAAAGGATTCTCCCCAATCAACGTTCCCAACTAGCCCGTTGACTGTTTGGTGTAGGGAATCCATCCGGTTTGCGGTCCGGCTACCGTAAGTCAAGGTAACAAAACAAAGGGTTTTACTGGTTGTGGCCCGGTCCACCGATTTTTTGTAATTTTGACTTAATGTATGCAATGCAAATGCCTAACTAACAATGCAGGGTGATGAAGATGCAAGGAGCTACACAATGTGATGCACAGGTTCTTACCTCTCGTCCTAGGCTCACAAACATCTAAATCACATATGCAGCCATGAAGAAAAACAATTAACTATCTAATCACCTATCTATCTATCCCCGGGGAGCCAAAAGAATGATTATTTGTGAGTAATGTGTTATTTCCATGTATGATAAACAGAAATTACAGCTAGCTGATATTCATATTTACAACACATGAATGAGAAAAATATTCTAACAATCAGATAGCTAATTGTTATATAAACAACATACATTACTCTTGGTGAAATTTCCACAAAAATAAATCAGAAATCATTCAACAAGACATAGGCCATAAAGTTGGAACGATCTCACGATTCATGGACACAAGCTGAAAAATAAAGTAGTTCATCTTTCCGCCATCCATTGCATAACATTAGGAAATTTCACATCTCTTTCTCCAATAGGCAAACTGTAATTTTTTATTGCAAAAGGAAATAGTTCTTCTTACAATATGTCCTCCAGTCTTACTGGAGAAAAATCCCCTTTCTCTTCTTAATCTATTACATTTATACAAAAAGAGTGAAATGGTTGGGCTTCCCAAAGTAGCCTTTGGGCTTCCCAACCTTTCATTTTCCCAACACTTTGCTTTTTTCCCAACGCTTTAATTTTACAAAATATTACAAAATATAAAGATGACCCATTCCTTATGAAGAGGGCCCCGCTTGGATTTCTAGGAACTTCTTCCACGCTGCAGCTTCACTAGCAATGCCTTCAAAAGTGCTAGGCTCCAAAAACTGAATATTTATCTCAAATTTCTCGGCTTGATTCTTGATAGCCTCGATCCTTGCTGGGCTCAAATGAAGCTGATCTTCGAAAAATTGTATAATAACGGCTGAGTGGTCCACCTCATTCTTCAAAACTAGGTCATCAATAGCCTTGATCTATTGGGTTCTGGCCTCTGCATCCTGATATCTGCTCTGCAATATCTCTATGAAGGTTTCATGGTCTGGGAGCTCATCAAGCTTATGCTTAGCGGCTGTTTGAGACCGGTTAAATGTATTAAGAAGCATCCTGAAATATTCTGAGCATGCTCCCTGCGCCCTTTTGACGGTCTTCTTGAAGTCTTCCGTAGTGCTGACAGCGAACTCTACTAGGTCATGATCTCTTTTAAGAGCTTGATGGTCTTTGGCTGGTAGTTCTGCTGGAGTCTCTGCATTGTTCTCCAGCCTTGACATTCTGGCATTCAAAACTTCAAGAACTTCTTGGGATCTGTCAACGAAGTAGGAGGAGGTCTCCATGATTTCCCCTAACCGGTTGGCAATCTGAAGGACCTTACACCTTTCCTCCTCTAGAGAAATCTGTAGCTGGAGCATTTTAGTTTTCTGGGCTAAGATATGTTCTTTGAATGGCTGGAGCAACGAAGAGATCTATTCTTGATGTTCCTTTATCAGATCTTGGGAGTGCATAGCATTTGTTGTCAAGATGATCTTCTGTTGCTCTTCTAGCTCTTCCACTTTTGCCAGTAACTGCTCCTTCTCCTTCTTCAACTCTTGATCTTATGCTTGCACTTGCTCAAGGTGTTCTTGTGTAGTATCCTGAGCCTGTATTTCTTCATGTAGGGCCTGCAATTCAGCTTCAGCAGTCTTCATCTCCCTCTGTAAGTGTTCAAAATTCTGCTTTAAGCTGTTTCCTTCCTCTCTCTCTCTCTTCAGGTTATCCTTCAGCTGAGCAGAATATTTCTTGTATGACTCTAGCTCAGTCATCACCTTGTATATGTTATCTTCTGAGGAATGTAGTATTGCAGTCCCAGCCCTTATGGTAAGCCTTGGATCTAGGTCCGTTCCTAGCATAACATCAGTATCTGTTATCATTTTGCTAGGCATACCTTCTGCTTCTACCTTCCTTTCTGTCCTCTTCATTATTCTCTTGGTAGCCCTATCATAATAGATAGTATTGAAGTCGGGGACTTCTTCTCCCTTTTTCTGGATGAAGGGCACTAGCTGGAGCATAGGGGCCAAAGGGGTGCTAGTAGCGGGTACTTGAGGGGTCTGTACTTCGGGGTTCTCCACCTCCTAGGTCTGCCCTGCTGCTGTTTCAGAGACTGACTACTGTGTCAATTCTATTCTTTCATCCTCCTGCCTTTGGAGCTCCTCCTCAAGCTTTCTCTTTGCTTCTTCAGCTGCTTGTCTGGCTGCTTCCTCTGTTTCTTTAGCTGTCTCTTTTGCTATCTCAGCTACTTCTTGGGCAGCTTTACTTTTCTCTTCTTCACCCTTCTACAGCCATTCTATAGCCTCCTTTTCCAACCTCTGAGCTTCTTCATTTCTCCTTTTAATTCCTTCTTCAACCCTTTTCTGTTCCTCACCTTTCCCACCTATGGTAGTGATTTTCTTCTTAAATCTTCTGCTTAGTGCCGTCATGTTTGGAGCATTTCGGAAGACAGATTCTTCCTTATCGAAATGATGGGTATATTCGAAAAACACCTTATTCTCTTTACAGTGCTCTGCTATTTTACTGAGAGTATCATTTCGCCAGAAAGGCATCTCACCAAAATGGAACTTCCCTAGTTCCTCTATGAATTCGGCAGCTTGTTTCACCTTGGTGAACTTGTAGCTACCTAGCCTGAATGGTAAAGGAGAGTATGTAGTCTTCTTGTGTTGGAACAAGAAACTACCTATTCCGTCAATGAACACCTACCTGACTGCCTCTTTATGGACTATATAATCCGTTCCATATTTGGGCAGTAGTAAAGGAGTCTTTGATCCTCCATACATTCGAATGTACATGTGATTTTCAGTGAAGAAATAATCAGCATATTCTCCTATTACCTGCATGGCACCTTCAGACAAACAGTCACATTCCTTCCAGAAAATGAGCGTGTAGAGTGGCATAATGAAGTGCTCACAGACCTCTGTGTAATGGCTATGGTACTGGTGAGCCCACAATGGTCTATAAGCAGCATACACAGGCATTCTTTCCCTGTCCCAGATGCATTTGAGACTAGGGAAGGGCTAGTTACACAGTATGAAATCTATCAATATTGAACTCATGTAAAACTCGGACCTTTTCTGAGCTTCTCCTCCCAAGGCTGCAGCCAAGCAAGAGGACAGACTGCTTGACACAAGGCTGGCCCAATTGAAGACTGTTCCTTGGGTTTCCACATGAAAGATAATAGGTATCCATTAAATATTGAAGAGTCTGCCATGAGCTCTTCCAAAGATCCTATTTAGCATCAGCGCTATAAACCTGTAGGGAGCCCTCAAGCTCGCTGTATCATACTCACCGGTCTGTCTATATCGGTACAACTTTCCCTGCAAGAGAATTTTCTTGAGGGTTTCCACCAGGTCCATTCTGATGTTGTCCAGCCAATCGTCAGATACGAAAACCTGGGGTTTTGGTAGGTGATAGGCCAACGCCACATATCCAGGGCTAAATGCAGCATAGCCCTGTCCTTCAGCGTTTCCTATGATCATTGTGGTTGTATTCACATGTGGCAAAATCCAGCCAATTACTTCAGAGCATGGGAACAGCTCTGGTATGGTGGCAACTTTCATGATAGAAGACTTCTCTATGTTAGTATAGATAGATTCTTCTTCGAGGCCTGTGTCGGGAACCTCCCTGCGGGAAATCAATCTGTATATGTCACCCCATTTGTACTCGAGCTCAACACTAGAAACACATTGGGTGTCTTCATATATATATTCAGTCTTTGTCTCAGCTTCTACTTTTGGTACTTCTTCCACCACTGGGGCCTTTTTCTTTTGTCTCTTGGACATGGTGGAATCGACTTCTTCCTGCCACATATAACATTGTAATATTGAGACATTCAAGGTGCATACATTTACATGACAGTGTGCAGCACTTTATTCTTTCTATGTATATCATGGAAACAACTAGTTAATGAAACTAAGATATAAGTTTGCATAACTTGACTGACCAAATGCACACTATTTAGTGCTCTTGTCTATATCTCAGCATGATGCAAAACATTTCTGTATGATATTAAAACATCACATCAACCATCTCCTAGACTGCAATAAAATTACATCCATATGCAAAGTGCCATTTTCATGTGCTTAATGTGATAGCAAGTAGAGCAACAAATGCATGCATGTACAACCCAAAAATGCCCTGGCTATCAAAACCACTGAAACTAGTGCACCATATTCCATGGCCTTATCTATACCTAGCATGAAGCAACTCAGTCCTGTGCAATAGAGTGAGCAATCTACTGCTGCTACATGATGCTGAAAAATTTATCAACCATATTCGGTCCAGCATCAAACCTACATTACTATGCTATGTGCTATTTTCCTATACGGTAGTATTTAGTGAAGCAACTGTATACATGTACAACACAAACTTTGACCATTAGACCATTAAAATGCAATGTGCAGAGTTCAGGGGTTTAGTCTAGGTATAGCAACGAAAGAGATGCTTGAAAGTAACTATATGCAGTGTGACTGCGCAAGTCACCTATGCTTCCAATACCAACAATTTAAACATATGGCTAGGAAAATAATTACATTAACTCGACCCCACATTCCATTCCCTGCGGGTGCCATTAGCAAATAAATGCGCGAGACGGATAGGGGCAAAACCACGTAGAACGAGCGCCGTGACACACCCTCTCACAGGTTGGGGTTTTGAAATAACAGCACGTGGACAAGCATAGGTCAAACAGCTGCTACTCAAGATTACAGATCAAAGAAACTACCTGAGCAGAAAATGGTCAACTACTGGCTGTCGCAGTAAACCCTTTTCCCCGGCTGTGGCTTGAAACTGGGCGTGAACAGGGTGCGCAGGACAACACAGGTCAAATGACTGGGAGGCACCAAACCGCTTAAGTTTACTAGGGAGATATGGCCTTCAACCTGCCCCTACTCAACATCCTCGTACAAGGGTTTCGGTGCGGACGACCGTCCGCACCGAACCCCCCTTTTTCCTCTCTACGCGGGGCTGTAAACAACAATGATGGGAAGAACCTGGCTGTTCCGATGGTTACACTACCCTCCCGCGGTAAAAATAAGATAAGACCAAGGCTCAAAACCTAGCGGTATGAGGAAAAATGACTGGGGAATACCATACCACCGTAGAAAACCATCAATAGTATAAATGGAAAAGGAGAAAATGACAAGGAGCCTACTTGGAAAACACAATGCAATCAACAGGAGGATGAGTGGGTTGACGACGTCCAAGCTTCCACGGTTGCCACCTGGATGCAAGTATACCGACAGCAGAGTCCTTCAATACCTCAAGAAGACGACAGCTCAACGGCGACAGTGCTGGGCAGCAAAAAAACAATAATAAACATAAACGCTGTACCCGTATATATAGAAATGGACCGCACGTGTGACGACTTAATGGATTGGATGGGAAACGATTCCGGATCGGAGGGCGAAACCTTAAACCCTTCCGCAATGTTGAAAAACTATAACATACATCCGTCCACAATGATGAGCAAAGCAAAAACTAAAGATTGGACGCCAGACGCTTATAGGATCGAAAGATGAGAGCCAACACTTCTCCGGAACGGCGGAAGGAAGAACGATAAAGCCTCTGATTTAAAACCAATATACCACCGAGGAAAAACACAAAATCGAAAGGAAAATCAAACGTGAAATCAAAACCCAAACTGATCCGCAACGGCGAAGGCCAAATACAAACATCGTCCGTAACGGCGGAGAGAGTGATGGAAAAAAAAACTCCGATACACAGCCAAAAGGAAACCAAACATAAGTCGGAAAGAAAATCAAACGTGAAATCAAAACCTGAATTGATCCGCAATGGCGGAGGCCAGGACCGAAGATCCATCCGCAACGGCGAACAAGGAAATGATCGTACCTTCCGACGCAGTACCGAAAACCATCTGCAACGGCCGAAAAAGACGAGGCAAAAAAAAAACTTCCGCAACTGCAAGAAAATCAAATTAACTAACTTCTGATTCGGAATGTTTCAAAGGTATTCAAAAAACAACGATAGGCTTGATTATGCATGGGACTATTTTAAGCATTAAGGAAGAAAATCAGATCGATTGATAGAGCAAACCAAGCGTTGAAAAACGTCTCAAAAGTCCTTAAACCAAAATAAGGAAGAAACTCAAACTAATTCAAAGTAGAGGAGGGTCCTAAATTTTTTTAGAATTTTGGGAAATTGTTGCAGTTGCAACAATTGGCGACTACCTGGTGAACCCTAGATTTCTGAATTAACTCTCTTCCAGTGCAATACCGTCTGAATAAAGTTGAAATCTTCTAGATGTCCTTATCCCCGGGCTGGCCAGTTTAAGCATTTAAACCATTGAGCAGTAGTCTATTCTTTGGGGAAAAAGGTAACACAGAAATATTTTCAGTCTGAACAACTCTTTTGAGGGCAAATAGGTGAGGTTTATTTTGCCTGTCCTTAGGTAGTTTCCATCTTGGACACCACAGGATTGTAACAGAGTGTAAATAGTATTATCCGTTTGTTCATCATTCCCCTACCGACTGCACTTTTGTGTATTTTGAACTTTAGTTCTTTTGATATGAGTCCTCCTGCAGGCCTTTCTTATTGAATTTTAATTCAGGTTCCTCTATCCCATAGTGCCCTTTTGTGTGAACAATATACTTCATATTTTAATTCACGGATGGAGAGGATCTTGTGGCCATTCAGTACTTCATGCTTTGATATTTTGCTTTGATAGGTATTGCTTTTTTTCTTTCAGGAGTTTTGACTCTTAATAGCTTTTATCTTTTCTGAAATTATGGCATGGGATCATTTAAATATGATATACTGTTTTACTCTGCTTCCTCTCCGTGGGTCTTTTGCTATCACTCCTTTGGGATTTTTAAGATGTAAAATGGATGGAGCCTCGAAATAGTATTCCAGACCTCTTTTGTTTCTGAGTTATTTACAGGGGTTAAATAATACTTCAATGAATGCATTTCCAGTTAGGAAAACTGCTACTAGAAGACATTCTATACTTTAAAGCACAGTCTTTCACTCAAGATCCCAGTTAATAAAGAACCCTGATGTCTCCATTGCAACCAACATTTTGCCTCTTTATTCAAACCAAAAGAAAAACTAGCAAAGAAATAACTCAAAAGAAAACAATATTAAATCAATTAGCAAAAGAAAATAGCCTCAAGCATCAAAGAAATCAAACAATTTATTTATGTACAAAGCAAAAGAAAAGAAAATTTGCCCACCCCTGAAAAAATATTGTTTTTTAAATCCAGAGAGTCAAAGGGTGGGCTGGAAAACAGACATGGGATATCTAACCATGGTCTAGCTGCGCTGTTTTTGAAACTGAACACATGTTCACAATTCTATAATCGTCTTTCACAGCCTGAGGAATTTGAAGGAGCTCAAGCTAAGTGTCAGTCATATGACTAGCCTTTCTTGACATGAGATGTCTTAATTCTAGCTCAATCAAATAGTTTCCTAGAACAGACTCAGCAGATTCATTTCCCTCTCCTAGCTTAGTGACATTGTGTTTCATATAGGGCTCTCTTAATATCTTAATCAGGTTTGGGCTGCTCTTCTGAGGTAACCATAGGTGAGACCAATCTCAGGCAAAATACCCATTTAGTCTTGTTGTCCAATCTCGGTTTAGGATCATTCCATAGCCATCAGGTATGTCTGCTACTACAATATCCATGTAATGACATATCCTTTCATTTGCAGACAATCGAATCAGAACATTTTCCATCTCCCCCACTACTTTGACACTAGTCTTGTCTAGTTGAGTGACATCCCAAAGAGTAGGTTTTAGCTTTCCATTAAGTTTTTTGCAAACTGCCAGAGGCATAACATTCATCGATGATCCAGAGTCCACCAAACAATTATGCACATTGTGATTCAGCATCTCTAGGGTCAAAAGGAAAGGTGGGGCATTGGTTTTCCTTGTCCTAATCAATTCGATCTTTTCTTCCACAGGTTGGTTTTTTGTGGGAATCTCCTCTTTAATTTTACCATCCTTTTCTTCCTCACCATCTTTCATAGATTTGGCTGGTACAACAAGATGCTCTATTTCCTGTTTGCAATTGGTGGCTTCATGTGTGTCATCTTTAACATTTACAACTACCTGTCTCCTAACATTCTCTTGCAGATTTTTAACCTTTGGAAATATTGCATTTCCCTTGATTTCTAGGTTCTTATCTTTTGCGGCCAGGGCTGTATATTGAGATTTGAGGGCATCTTCCTCTATATTGAAGAGCAAACCACCATTCCATAAGAGCATGGCATCATCCTCTCCCTTCTCTATGGTCTGTTCCTTTCCTCCCTTTTTACTACTGTCTTCAGTCAATTTGGAATCCAGCAGCTTATTCATTACCAAAGACATTGAATTCAACCATTGAGGGCACTTCTTCTCAGAGTGAGGTTGCTGGTGAAAAGTACAGAAATTATCCCCTCCTATCTCTGTTATATTTATTGAGGCCGACTTTGGGGAAGGGATTTTCCAATGGTTATTATCCTCTCTTTTAGAATAGTAGGGTCTATAAGTTTTCTGAATGTCCTTTTCTTTTTCCAGGTCTATTATTCGGTTGTAAAGCTTTTGCATTGTTTTCATCATTTCCTCAAGGTCATGCGAGTGCTCCTCTCTGGGTTTGGATGACACCAGAACTCTTTTATCTGCAGTTTTCTCTCCAGGTAGATCAGGATAATCTTCTACACTTTCCCTCTCAGCCTCTACTCTTTCGGCCTCTTCGTAAGTCTTTATCAATGTGGGTTTGGCTTTCATCTTGGCAAACATAGCCAGCTCAGGCCCTAGGGCTGATGTATAATACTCAATTAATACCTTATCGGAGGGTCTGTCAGTTTCAGAGAAGTTCTTTAGGTATATTGAGAATCTCTGAGTGAACTTATGTACCTTCTCGTTCTTCTCTTTTCTTAACAAACCAAGACCTTTCATTAATGAGACACGAGTTTTCTGGGGTGAGTATTTACTTCTGAAATTTCTTTCAAAGGCGTCCCAATCAGGAATAGAATTCGTAGGTAAACTGAAGTACCAGGATGCTGCTGTTCCTTTAAGGGTGTGAGGAAACAATCTACATACAACGTCTTCATACTCCCCTGCCCTTAATCCTTCTAAAGCCAAGTAAAAGCTTTGCAAGTGGTCATCTACAGCAATTCTTTCTTTGGGATCAAACTTAGGCAACAGCTTGTCAAAGGCTTGAGGCAAGTTATGCAAAGGAGGTGTGAGGTTTAAAGGAGACCTTTCTCTCCATGCAGGCAATGGGTTGGGCTGATTTACATTTATGCCAGCCATAAGCGCAGCTACGCGAACGAGAGTCTGAGCACAGAACAACGTAGGATGAGAACAGGCTTTCTTGCTTCAAGGTAGAACCGGAACCTGGGAGTACCTAGGTGAGGCTGAAAACTTCAAATATCTGCTGGTAAGGTAATCCTGGGAAAATTAATTTTCCACGGCTGGCCATGCACTGGAGGCCCTCCTTCTAGCGCCAATTCTGTTGGGGCCTGGAAATTCACAGGCGACAACAGTAAAGCATTCTCCCCAATGAACGTTTCCAACTAGCCCGTTGACTGTTTGGTGTAGGGAATCCGTCCTGTTTGCGGTCCGGCTACCGTAAGTCAAGGTAACAAAACAAAGGGTTTTACTGATTGCGGCTCGGTCCACCAAGTTTTTGTAATTTTGACTTAATGTATGCAATGCAAATGCCTAACTAACAATGCAAGGTGATGAAGATGCAAGGAGCTACACAATGTGATGCACAGGTTCTTACCTCTCGTCTTAGGCTCACAAACATCTAAATCACATATGCAGCCATGAAGAAAATAAATTAACTATCTAATCACCTATCTATCTATCCCCGGGGAGCCAAAAGAATGATTATTTGTGAGTAATGTGTTATTTCCATGTACGATAAACATAAATTACAGCTAGCTGATATTCATATTTACAACACATGAATGAGAAAAATATTCTAACAATCAGATAGCTAATTGTTATATAAACAACATACATTACTCTTGGTGAACTTTCCACAAAAATAAATCAGAAATCATTCAACAAGACATAGGCCATAAAGTTGGAACGATCTCACGATTCATGGACACAAGCTGAAAAATAAAGTAGTTCATCTTTCCGCCATCCATTGCATAACATTAGGAAATTTCACATCTCTTTCTCCAACAGGAAAACTGTAATTTTTTATTGCAAAAGGAAATAGTTCTTCTTACAATATGTCCTCCAGTCTTACTGGGGAAAAAGCCCCTTTCTCTTCTTAATCTATTACATTTATACAAAAAGAGTGAAATGGTTGGGCTGCCCAAAGTAGCCTTTGGGATTCCCAACCTTTCATTTTCCCAACGCTTTGCTTTTTTCCCAACGCTTTACTTTTACAAAATATTACAAAATATAAAGATGACCCATTCCTTATGAAGAGGGCCCCACTTGGCTTTCTAGGAACTTCTTCCACGCCGCAGCTTCACTAGCGATGCCTTCAAAAGTGCTAGGCTCCAAAAACTGAATATTTATCTCAAATTTCTCGGCTTGATTCTTGATAGCCTCGATCCTTGCTGGGCTCAAACGAAGATGATCTTTCAAAAATTGTACACTAACGGCTGAGTGGCCCACCTCATTCTTCAAAACTAGGTCATCAATAGCCTTGATCTGTTGGGTTCTGGCCTGTGCATCCTAATATCTGCTCTGCAATATCTCTATGAAGGTTTCATGGTCTGGGAGCTCATCAAGCTTATGCTCAGCGGCTGTTTGACACCGGTTAAATGTATTAAGAAGCCTCCTGAAATATTCTGAGCATGCTCCCTGCGCCCTTTTGACGGTCTTCTTGAAGTCTTCTGTAGTGCTGACAGCGAACTCTACTAGGTCATGATCTCTTTTAAGAGCTTGATGGTCTTTGGCTGGTAGTTCTGCTGGAGTCTCTGCATTGTTCTCCAGCCTTGCCATTCTGGCATTCAAAACTTCAAGAAATTCTTGGTATCTGTCGACGAAGTAGGAGGAGGTCTCCATGATTTCCCCTAACCGGTTGGCAATCTAAAGGACCTTACACCTTTCCTCTTCTAGAGCAATCTGTAGCTGGAGAATTCTAGTTTTCTGGGCTAAGATATGTTCTTTGAATGGGTGGAGAAATGAAGAGATCTGTTCCTGATGTTCCTTTATCAGATCTTGAGAGTGCATATCATTTGCTGTCAAGATGATCTTCTGCTGCTCTTCTAGCTCTTCCACTTTTTCCAGTAACTGCTCCTTCTCCTTCTTCAACTCTTGATCTTATGCTTGCACTTGCTCAAGGTGTTCTTGTGTAGTCTCCTGAGCCTGTCTTTCTTCATGTAGGGCCTGCAATTCAGCTTCAGCAGTCTTCATCTCCCTCTGTAAGTGTTCAAATTTTCGCTTTAACCTGTTTCCTCCCTCTCTCTCTCTCTTCAGGGTATCCTTCAGCTGAGGAGAAGATTTCTTGTATGACTCCAGCTCAGTCATCACCTTGTCTATGTTATCTTCTGAGGCATGTAGTATTGCAGTCCCAACCCTTATGGTAAGCCTTGGATCTAGGTCCGTTCCTAGCATAACAGCAGTATCTGATATCATTTTCCCAGGCATACCTTCTGCTTCTACCTTCCTTTCCATCCTCTTCATTATTCTCTTGGTATCCCTATCATAATAGACAGTATTGAAGTCGGGGACTTCTTCTCCCTTTTTTTGGATGAAGGGCACTAGCTGGAGTGTAGGGGCCAGAGGGGTGCTAGTAGCGGGTACTTGAGGGGTCTGTACTTCGGGGTTCTCCACCTCCTGGGTCTTCCCTGCTGCTGTTTTAGAGATTGACTGTTGTGTCAATTCTATTCTTTCATCCTCCTGCCTTTGGAGCTCCTCCTCAAGCTTTCTCTTTGCTTCTTCAGCTGCTTGTCTAGCTGCTTCCTCTGTTTCTTTAGCTGCCTCTTTTGCTATCTCAGCTGCTTCTTGGGAAGCTTTACTTTTCTCTTCTTCACCCTTCTGCAGCCATTCTGCAACCTCCTTTTCGAACCTCTGAGCTTCTTCATTTCTCCTTTTAATTCCTTCTTCAGCCCTTTTCTATTCCTCACCTTTCCCACCTATGGTAGTGATTTTCTTCTTAAATATTCTGCTTAGTGCCGTCATGTTTGGAGCATTTCGGAAGATAGATTCTTCCTTATCGAAATGATGGGTGTATTCGAAAAACACCTTATGCTCTTTACAGTGCTCCGCTATTTTACCGAGAGTATCATTTCGCCGGAAAGGCATCTCACCAAAATGGAACTTCCCTAGTTCCTCTATGAATTCGGTAGCTTGTTTCACCTTGGTGAACTTGTAGCTACCTAGCCTGAATGGTAAAGGAGGGTATGCAGTCTTCTTGTGTTGGAACAATAAACTACCTATTCCATCAATGAACACCTGCCTGACTGCCTCTTTATGGACTATATAATCCGTTGCATATTTGGGCAGTAGTAAAGGAGTCTTTGATCCTCCATACATTCGGATGTACATGCCATTTTCAGTGGAGAAATAATCAGCATATTCTCCTATTACCTGCATGGCACCTTCGGACATACAGTCACATTCCTTCCGAAAAATGAGCATGTAGAATGGCATAATGAAGTGCTCGCAGACCTCTGTGTAATGGCCATGGTACTGGTGAGCCCACAATGGTCTATACGCGGCATACACAGGCATTCTTTCCCTGTCCCAGATGCATTTGAGACCGGGGAAGTGCTGGTTACACAGTATACAATCTATCAATATTGAACTCATGTAAAACTCGGACCTTTTCTGAGCTTCTCCTCCCAAAGCTACGGCCAAGCAAGAGGACAGACTGCTTGACACAAGGCTGGCCCAATTGAAGACTGTTCCTTGGGTTGCCACATGAAAGATAATAGGTATCCATTAAAGCTTGAAGAGTCTGCCATGAGCTCTTCCAAAGATCCTATTTAGCATCAGTGCTATAAACCTGTAGGGAGCCCTCAAGCTCGTTGTATCATACTCACCGGTCTGTTTATATCGGTACAACTTTGCCTGCAAGAGCATTTTCTTAAGGGTTTCCACCAGGTCTATTCTGATGCTGTCCAGCCAATCGTTAGATAAGAAAACCTGGGGTTCTGGTAGGTGATAGGCCAACGCCACATATCCAGGGCTAAATGCAGCATAGCCCTATCCTTCAGCATTTCCTATGATCATTGTGGTTGTATTCACATGTGGAAAAATCCAGCCAATTACTTCAGAGCATGGGAACAACTCTGGTCTGGTGGCAACTTTCATGATAGAAGACTTCTCTATGTTAGTATAGATAGATTCTTCTTCGAGGCCTGTGTCGGGAACCTCCCTGCGGGAAATCAATCTATATATGTCACCCCATTTGTACTCGGTCTCAACACCAGAAACACATTGGGTGTCTTCATATATATATTCAGTCTTTGTCTCAGCTTCTGCTTCTGGTACTTCTTCCACCACTGGGGCCTTTTTCTTTTGTCTCTTGGACATGGTGGAATCGACTTCTTCCTGCCACATATAACATTGTAATATTGAGACATTCAAGGTGCATACATTTACATGACAGTGTGCAACACTTTATTCTTTCTATGTATATCATGGAAGCAACTAGTTAATGAAACTAAGATATAATTTTGCATAACTTGACTGACCAAATGCACACTATTTAGTGCTCTTGTCTATATCTCAGCATGATGCAAAACATTTCTGTATGATATTAAAACATCACATCAACCATCTCCTAGACTGCAATAAAATTACATCCATATGCAAAGTGCCATTTTCATGTGCTTAATGTGATAGCAAGTAGAGCAACAAATGCATGCATGTACAACCCAAAAATGCCCTGGCTATCAGAACCACTGAAACTGGTGCAGCGTATTCCATGGCCTTATCTATACCTAGCATGAATCAACTCAGTCCTGTGCAATAGAGTGAGCAATCTACTGCTGCTACATGATGCTGAACAATTTATCAACCATATTTGGTCCAGCATCAAAACTACATTACCACACTATGTGCTATTTTCCTATACGGTAGTATTTATTGAAGCAATTGTATACATGTACAACAAAAAATTTGACCATTAGACCATTAAAATGCAATGTGCAGAGTTCATGGGTCTAGTCTAGGTATAGCAACGAAAGAGATGCTTGAAAGTAACTATATGCAGTGTGACTGCGCAAGTCACCTATGCTTCCAATACCAACAATTTAAACATATGGCTAGGAAAATAATTACATTAACTCGACCCCACATTCCATTCCCTGTGGGTGCCATTAGCAAATAAATGCGCGAGACGGATAGGGGCAAAACCATGTAGAACGAGCACCGTGACACACCCTCTCACAGGTTGGGGTTTTGAAATAATAGCACATGGACAAGCATAGGTGAAACAGCTGCTACTTAAGATTGTGGATCAAAGAAACTGCCTGAGCAGAAAATGGTCAACTACTGGCTGCCGCAGTAAACCCTTTTCCCCGGGCGCGGCTTGAAACTGGGCGTGAACAGGGTGCGTGGGACAGTGTAGGTCAAATGACTGGGAGGGACCAAACCGCTAAAGTTTACTAGGGAGATATGGCCTTCAACCTGCCCCTACTCAACATCCTCGCATAGGGGTTTCGGTGCGGACGGTCGTCCGCACTGAACCCCCCTTTTTCCTCTCTGCGCGGGGCTATAAACAACAATGATCGGAAGAACCTGGCTGTTCTGATGGTTACACTAACCTCCCGCGGCAAAAATAAGATAAGACCAAGGCTCAAAACCTAGCGGTATGAGGAAAAACGGTCGGGGAATACCATACCACCGTAGAAAACCATCAATAGTATAAATGGAAAAGGAGAAAATGACAAGGAGCCTACTTGGCAAACACAATGCAATCAACGGGAGGATGAGTGGGTTGACGACGTCCAAGCTTCCACGGTTGCCACCTAGATGCAAGTATACCGACAGCAGAGTCCTTCAATACCTCAAGAAGACGACAGCTCAACGCCGACAGTGCTGGGCAGCAAAAAAACAATAATAAACATAAACACTGTCCCCGTATATATAGAAATGGACCGCACGTGTGACGACTTAATGGATCGGACGGGAAACGATTCTGGATCGAAGGGAGAAACCTTAAACCCTTATGCAACGTTGAAAAACTATAACATACATCCGTCCGTAGTGATGAGCAAATCAAAAACTAAAGATCGAACGTCAGACGCTTATAGGATCGAAAGATGAGAGCCAACACTTCTCCAGAACGGTGGAAGGAAGAACGATAAAGCCTCCGATTTAAAACCAATATACCACCGAGGAAAAACACAAAATCGGAAGGAAAATCAAACGTGAAATCAAAACCCGAACTGATCTGCAACGACGAAGGCCAAATACAAACATCGTCCGTAATGGCAGAGAGAGCGATGGCAAAAAAAACTAAGATACACAGCCAAAAGGAAACCAAACATAAGTCGGAGGAAATCAAACATGAAATCAAAACCCAAACTAATCCGCAACAACGGAGGCCAAGAGCGAAGATCCATCCGCAACGGCGGACAAGGAAATGATCGTACCTTTCGACGCAGTACCGAAAACCATCCGCAATGGCCGAAAAAGATGAGGCAAAAAAAAAACTTCCGCAACGGCGGGAAAATCAAATTAACTAACTTCCGATTCTGAATGTTTCAAAGGTATTCAAAAAACAACGATAGGCTTGACTATGCATGGGACTATTTTAAGCATTAAGGAAGAAAATCAGATCGATTGATAGAGCAAACCAAGCGCTGAAAAACGTCTCAAAACTCCTTAAACCAAAATAAGGAAGAAACTCAAACTAATTCAAAGTAGAGGAGGGTCCTAAAAGTTTTTAGAATTTTGGGAAATTTTTGCAGCTGCAACAAGTCCTTAGGAAGAAATTTACCTTTCAATTTAGCTATCATTCTGTTCCAGCTATTGATCCTAGCCTTGGTTTTCAATATCCTTTCCTCTTGCACACCATCCCACCATAAGGATGTATGCCCTCTTAACCTTGTGATAACAAATCTAACTTGCCTGTCCTCCTTCACTTCAACATAGTCGAAGTGTTTGTTCATAGCATTGATCCAATCAATTAACTCTTCTAGATCCAAGCTTCCACTATAGAATGGCACATCAACTCTTGAACTAGAACCTGCACCAAAAATAGACCTAAACATTCTTACCTCAAGAGTTTCAGTAGTTGTTTCCTCCTCCTCTTCAGGTATCTCTTCATCACTTGTATCTCTAGTGTGCTCATGATGCATGCCAGTTTCTAAGGTTTTCAGCCTTGCTCTCATAGTTCTTATCTACTCTCTCAATTCTACATTGGTAACAGGTCTTCCTCGCCTACCCAGATCTCTTCCAACTTTCACCTCCATCTCCTGGCACAACAATTCACTACTAGATACAATTTTCCTATTACTAATGACTTACTCTGAATTTGTTAGTAATACAACAGTAAAAATAACCTTGCCTTTCCTACAAAAAACTAATCCAACCTCATGAACTAACATTTCACAATATTTGAGAGACAAAGACTAATGTCATCACACTCTCATACCTTCACATAGAATCCCTTTTATGCTCTGATACCACTATGATGGAACTGATCTTTAACAGACCTCAAAACTGAGAGTACTAAAAACTAACAGGCCTTAAATATCTCTTAAACATCTTGGAGAACTGTCTAACCTCCTTTCCACACTTTTGCACTTTCACACTTCCGCACTTTTCCACTTTTCCAATTCAGGGTGCAGAACTCGGCTTGTCAACTTTTGAAACTGGTTTTTCCGCCCTTTTCCACTTTTTCGGCTTCCACACTTCACTTCTTTTGCATCGTCGATCTTTGCAGATTCACTATCGATCGTTGATCAATCTCTATATGCGGATCACGATCTAACTCTATGGATTTACCTTCCTTTGCTGCGGAAATTAACTAATACCGTTGATCTTCTCCAAGGTCTATCTCCACCGCACGATCTTAAGTTATCTGGGCAATTGATTTAGGTTTAACTCAAGTGCATATTCTATTTGCAAAAT
Organism: Pseudotsuga menziesii; assembly: GCA_001517045.1. Classification (NCBI taxonomy): domain Eukaryota; kingdom Viridiplantae; phylum Streptophyta; class Pinopsida; order Pinales; family Pinaceae; genus Pseudotsuga; species Pseudotsuga menziesii. Next base: position 1,184,932 of record LPNX010029201.1, on the reverse strand, counting down.
TCAATTACAAACGTGGATCTGTCTAGATACATATCCTTAACTCCGCGACTAAAATGATTAATGGAATGATTAATTCCTTCCTGCAACACTCTACACATAAATAATACTTGGATTATACAGACTATCATATTCATACGCATAAAGGATTTAAAATCATACTTCTGGCTATTTGGAAAGAAGATGAAAAATAAGCAACATATGCAGAGTATAAAAACCATGTTCTTCATTAAATCAACTAGTCATAAAATACACACTCTTCGCTCATTCTCTATCTCTATGAGCTAAACAAGTTTCTTCGAGCCATCTAAGTTCGATGAGCTTAAACAAAAGCTTCTTCGAGCTATCCTCAAACCTCTATGAGCTCTCCTAAGCTATGTGTGATAAACCAAGCTATCTAAGAAAATAACTCAAACTGAATTAAATACAAGAGAATTCTATTTCCAGATCCTATAACCAATAAACTCAAACTTTATTCAAACTCTTAACTGAACCCTATGACACATCACTAATGAACTGCTATAATGTCTCAACAGACTTCAACTCAACCCTATCTGTTACACATGGAAAGGATCGAGTATCCTTATCTAAATTTATTCCATTTTTTTATAAAATAAAAGAAATTACATATGTGTAAGACCCTAGGTATTGAATTCATTTGACTATTATGAATTCATGGATGACTTCATCTTCCTGAGCCTATGCTCCTGCATCAAAGATGCTCTAATTTCACCCTAATGGATGGACATGAAAGTAGTCTTGTCTGCCATCGCTACATTGTTAGGTTATCAGGTGACTGCACATGAAGGGAAAATGGAAAAAATGTTATGGAATGCAACTATACATGCTCCCTTAGCTTTGATGTGTTGATCCTTCACCTTCGCCTCATATTTAAACACGCATGAGGTGTAGCCAAATGTTTTTGGTTGGCTCTAGAAGCTTAAAAAATTTGGAATGTTTATCTACTTGGTAGACTAATGGAATCCAAAAATGTTTGGAAACACAATTTTACAAGTGGAGCGCGCTTTGAGGTTCTTATAACTGGAGGGAGTTACAAACGACTAATCTAGTTGGTGATAAGAGAAAATAATACATCCTTAAATCTTTAGTAGAGAAGGCCTTTTGTTAAACCTTTTCAATATATCCACAATCATTTTTGCCACTAGCCACAAATATATCATTTTCCAAGTCCTGGTTTTTCTTCTTAGATATTCAAGCTAGATGTTGTCTCTTCCTTCTAATATTCTAATAGAAGTCATCAACATCTATGCATGCAACAACCTGGTAGTATCAAAACAACCCAGTAGAGAGTGCAACTCAACTTTTATTTCACTCAAATCAATCAGAACCTCAATCTCTTTAGATAGAATTTCGAGTGTCTGAATTTGTTCATTGAAATTCATGGTGCATTGTTTGACATTTATCCATCAATTATGCCATTCTAGGTAGGATTCCTCGTATTCAAGTATAGAATATGCCAGAGACAATGTTTTAAGACATGCTTTTCCATAGTCTTTTATATGTTGTAATGTTGTATCTTTCCAATCTTTTAGTTTAGAACAAAGCCCCTCAAAAATGACATTGTATGCACCTTTTCATAAGAGTAAAATTTAACCAATTGGATCACACACAATCACAGACATGCATTTCCTCATATTGTTGAAATATACTATGTTGAAAAGTTCATAAAGGCCATCATTGTGGCCTCAGTTGATTTGATAAAATTGAATAAATAACAATGTTGCTAACTTTTTATTAAAAAATAAGCCTAATTGTTTAGCAATTAAAACAAAAGTTGCCTCATCAAGGTGATTCTCCAACATACTTGGAATTTGCATCTCTATGTTCACTCCCAACAATAACTATATAACACAAGGCAAGTATTTCTAGAATTTTTTTAATCATATATGGTCTTTGTTCTTCGTGACTTCTCAAATTTTCAAGTCCATGATCTTTCAAGTTGAATCCTTTTTTAATACTCTTGGACGAAAGATTTCTTCTTTGCTGAAGGAATTCTTCTTGCCATCCCTTTCTAGCACAACCTTCAATACATCAGTCACACCTATCCATGTTCTTTACCACCTTTTTCACTAGAATTCACATCGATCACTAAGTGTAACCATAAGGATGCATGTCAACCTTTTATTTCACTATGTGTACATTACTCAATGGTGTGTTTTTATGATGAATCAACTTTGTTTATAGTGAGATGACAACTTTTCTAGAATGGTGATGAGTTGTCACATCCATAAAATCATCAATTATCCTTCATTCTGCATTTCATCGACACGTCAATTATTCTGACTGCCTCTAAGGTAGTGTTTTACACCTTGATCTACTAATGGTGTTTTAGTAAGTTCCTTGGAAAAATCAAAGTAAAAAATGAAGTATGTTCCCTCATAATTCATAAATGGTTCTCTATAACTATGTCTAGATTTATCTAAAGTAGTTGACTGAGTCAAATTGAATTAGCACTGAATGGCTTGTGCTTCAACATGTGTGTCATTCTAATATAACATATGCCTAGAATGGTAAAAGGGGTTGACCCCAACAAACAATCATACAAGCACTTCACAACACTCTTAATTTTGTTACACAAATGCACAAGTTCTAATTGCAACAAAAATTCTATCGAACTCATCTTAACCTATCATTTATAAAATAAAACAAAGTAGCCACCCGTAAATCATAGTCTTAAGCTCGTAGTATGATCATTCTGCCTCTTCCCATGAATACTTAGCTGCATAACGATTTGACCACGATGGCTATGTGTTGATGCATAATGTGTAAAGTTATTAAAGAATAAAGAAACCATATCATCAAAGTAACGATATATTTGTTTTTCTTTTGCGAACCACTGTTCTGATATGCACCGTGTATTCGAAAACGAGGCAATTCTGTCCATAAAATTTGAGACTTTATGATAAAATTATTTTAATAAATCTTTGTAACATGTTAACGCCACTTGTAACACAACCTTTGGAGACATATCGAGTTCATTAGTGTCACACTTGTCATAATAAATGGAGACTAATTTCATTTTTTCAATGTTATTCTCATGAGAAGCATTTAACATTTGAGATGGCATTTTGACAAGTGAGATTTAGTGGGTGTGGGAAAAACTTTTCCTTTATGTGGGTGTTGATGGAGATGAATTTGATGAAAATAACTAATGAATTTTTATAAAAGAAACCTCACCAAATAGAATTGGCATGATTTGATATGAAGGATAGACTTGGTTTGACAAGTTGAAATGGTCTAAGAATGACATGAGAAGCAAGGGATGATGCAGCTTGTGAAACTAATAATGCCCATAAGGCGGACCTTGGGCATAACTACATGGTTGAGTTCGGGTGGTTAGTTGATGACATAATGCATGATGCATGGACTCTACACTATGTTGTGACAAATCACAACCATGTTGATGTCGAGGATCAACATTTAGCCAAAAAACAACAAATGTACATGGCATGGGGATCCATGGTGATTCAATAACAATATGATGCATATGGAAAAACATGAAAACATAACCACTAAACAAGTACTCATTTCCATCCCCAACAAGGATAGGGAGTGAATGTTAAGCCCTAAATGTTGGGCACATGTTGTATAGGACATTTCACCCTTGTAACCTAGGGTCTAGGGTTACCAACTTACTATTAGACTTGCAGACAATTAGCTTTTACAGAAAATGGAATGAGAATAGGAAGATGTCTTGGCTTACCCGGTTTATGAGGGTTGATCCAAGCTTGGTCTTCTCTCGCTCCAATCTTCTCCAAAGATTCTAGGGATGCTTCTCTTCACCTGCAAAGAGTCAATTCTTCAAGCAATATCTCATACATATACATATCAGAGGTTAGATGAAAAGAGTATCAATAACATAATTGTACATATTCATTAAACCAATATACATGAGATAAGAACAATACAATATTGGAAGAAGAATTATCATTATCAACAAACAATGAATAGGTAAGAACACAACCCAACTTCTGACACAAGGACTCCTCTGCAACCGAGGACTCTGAGTTTTGTTGCTCCAAGACTCTGAAGGTATACCACCAACATAACTTTGCTCTCCAAAAATTGATTGATTAGCCCCATCCCAAGGCCTCTATTTATACTTTGGGAAATAGAGAGGTTTCAAAGGTTAGGATGGTTGAGACAGTTGGGATAGTTATGGATTAGGGCCCAATTAATCTCATCTACTCACGATTTATATTTTTTAATGTCAAATTAAGGTATACGCGAGTATTGATATAGAAAAGGAGCGTATGAAACGCGGGTTGCTCAAAGGGAACTCGCGTATGCAAGGTACACGCAGGTTGCAATGCACATAGTCGCATATGACACGCGAGTTGCCATGCACATAGTCGTGTATGCACCCCAAAACTCAGAATAAAAATATATAAGGCTAGTCTGAAGATAATGCATGAAAGGTCATGCACATCTATAGTGTTTTGACCACTTCAATCCTAATTGTCCTTTTGTGTACCAACATGATGAATGTCAGCACTCGGACGGAGAAGTGCCATTTTGGCTGATAACAGATGCCCCCTAATGTGTGAGGTCAGAGGGAAGCGATGGCCGAAATACATTACAATCTTTATCTTGGAGAACTCAGAAGTCCAAGGCAGTAGAGGAAGTACCTAAAACAAATACATATCAATGTCATATACAAAATCATATCTGAGGATGCCATGTTCAATATACTGGAACACTAGCTCATTTACAATATTTGATTACATCATATGAAATGGGTACAAGACCACATATATTACAAAGGTGGATCGAAGCTACAATATACAATGATGAGTCTTCAAAATCCGGAAGCTGTGTAGAGGAACACAGCACAATCTTGCACAACTTAGGTTATAGATGTGAACCTAAGGTATTCATCAAAATCCAAAGGAACTAGTATAATCCAGGCCATGTGAATAGATGTGTTGAACTCGAACATGGAAAGGATTCAATAGATTGTCAATCAATAGGTGAAACTGACAACTAAAGCAAAGGAGTTCACCAATGATGATAGTGAATCCTAAGGTACCATTGTCAAAACTCTAGGTCTTCGTTTTCATGAAGTGCTGATAAGAAACCATGCTGTGATGAGGAAGGCAATAGATTCTCCAACGGATCACAATAATAACTGGGAACTGGATAAGGGAAGGCAGACACAAGTAATTTTTAGATAGGATAATGATGGAATCAGGATAATAATAAGATGCAAGGATAAATCCTTAAATAGTGAGCACAACACAGATATGACCCAAGGCAGCTTTTAACTTTATAGATAGAACAACTAGACTTATCTGTCATGTAGGAGACATGATCAGATTCCCCATGTATAAATGACAAGTGGAGGAGTAAGAAACTCGAAGTTATATATGAGCTGAAAGTGTACACTGAGACATGAGTATCAGAAAGTTCAGAGAGTGCTATGTTCAAGGAGGACATGTTGCCACCGTCTGTAACCCAAAAAGAAAACTTCTTCCTTATCTTTCCTGTTAAATTTTAACGAGTCCAAGAAAGTCAACTCAGGTCTCTCTTCATTTTTAACAAGCTTGAAGAGGGGAGAGAATAATGCTTGATAATGTCATTGATTCATGGATTTTATGACCCCGAACTAGAACATGCTCGTTGGTGTTTTCATGTTTAGAGAGTCTAAAAACTCTGAAGAAGACTCCAGGGGGTTTCTTTTTCGTCCAATTTAGTATCCTGAGGCTGAAAAAGTATAAAACATACCACAGAAGAACTCTCTTAGCTTCTGAGGAAGTAAGGCACACCTTTTTCGTACTTAGTTAGGGAGGTCCAAAAAAGGTTAAATTACCACCTAACCAACGCTCCTTCAAGAGCATCTTATATCTTGAGTTTTACGAGTGTGAAGGAAAGCAATATCACTCGAAAATATCCATTTGGTTATGAGGAATGGGGCTTACAACAGTAAACTCGATGCGTTGTTCTTAGTGTTTAACGAGCATGACAAAGACATAAAGTACACTCGGAATATTTTTCATGTTTAGGTCCAGAGCATGAAAAATAGAAAACTAATCTCATACCAGGCTCTCATTTTCCATAAGTTTAGTCCCTCAGGTCCGGAAAAGTGATAAACTTGTGCCTGAGAATACTCTTCTCAATTCCGTATAAAAGAGAGCAATATTTTCTCGTATTATTCCACATGGTCTGAGAAAGTGATAACCTACCACCAATGTGGATGCCCATTCACATATTCTTAACAAGCCTGAATGGACAAGTTTACTCAGTAGTCAAGTCTATTTTGAGGAGTTAGACCTGGGCCTAAAGAAACTTCATAAGAGCGAGGAGCCTTATAAAGGGGATAGCTTGTAAAAAGAGACCAAAATGAGGCTCAATTTGGCATGAAAAAATAACTAAGAAGGCTCCCCTAAACCTACAACAAATGCGACATGAGTACCAAAAGACAATCAATGTGTTCTAAACTAGGGTACTCATGGAAGGAAATCCCTATCCACGGAAGAACAATGGTATAAACAAGGTAATAATGGTTAAACACCATAGTCCATGGTCAAAGTAGTGATCCTAGGGTTAAAGCGGATTAGGTATAAATGCAAAAATGCATATAGATGACCAAAATACTATCCTATATGAGTGAATAACAACTTTAAGTAACCTTGGACCTATTGCATTAGGAAAACATGACATGGCATTAGTTTGATTTTGATAGAAATTAAAACTATAGGCTAAAAAACCCACATTTTGAAATTATTTCTATAAATAGTTCAAAAATAGAAATCAAAATCACCATTTCATATTTTTACCTAATATAGGCAATTTTTTCCTCTAACTTCAATAGTTCAATGTGGACAAACTGGTGGACGATTTTCAAATCCACAAGTGCCAGGTAAGTTAGCTCTTCTTTCTCTTCCATTTCATCCATTCAAATTTTCAATTTTATGCAAAATTTTAATGTTTTAAGCCAATTTTAAGGGGGTCGCGATGTATACGCAGGTAGGCAACTTACATAGTCATGTACACGCATTTTATATGCAACTTGCACGAAGGAAACGCATGTATGATATACAACCTGTCTAAAAGACAGTCACGTATACTGTGCGGCATAGGAAAAGTATACATAAGGCCAAAATCAAAGTTTTTTAATGAATTTTAATGTTTGAAATGCATATATTGGACCAGTTTGCCCTGATGGGAATCCTCATATGTATGTACGACCAGTGGCAGGAGAGGATTAGGGTACTTGAGGGGAAGTTGGCCAGGCTTACCCAAAGAGTCCGTACTCTATGTATTGAGCAGATCCCTGCCATTATGCAGGAACTAGTTGTTGGTATTCCACCCACCTGGATACACCTTATGAGGAGGGTATCCAGGGCAGTACTTGTTTACATAGAGGCCGCGGAGGCTACTACAGCTGAAGAAGCTGAGGAGGCTCGAGAATAGGATGACCCGGATGACCAGGGTGACTAGGGTGGTCAAGATTAGACCAAGGATCATTTTATGGATTACAATCCAATTTTTGTATATTTATACAGCTATGACTGGATCTGAGGATCAAGAACTCAACCTATCTATATGGACAGATATTCACATATATATATTGCCAGTTTATTTACATGTGTTTTACAATGTATCTGTTGTATTTATGGAATGTGTGTTAAGTGTCAATCTAAGATATAATTCGCATATGCATCAGTTAATGAGTTTTGATCTCTTGGAATATGATTGAATGTAATAAAATCAAAATTTATTTGCAATAACCTAACTTACAAAAACCGACGTAATAAAATAGGGTTTCACACCTGATAAGATTGATTGAGTTGGGAAACCACTAGTTAAGAGTCAAGTCTAACTTCCAACTAGGTGATGCCACATGACATGACATCCCATAAAAGCTCAATGACGGCCTGTATTCAGCCACATTATTGGTAGCAGGACCTAGGCAAGCGCCTCCAGAGGAAACTAGCTATCCTAATGGTGAGTAAATAACCCATGCGGCTGAAGCTAGGTTGCAAGTGTGATGACTAGAGCCATCAGCAAAACCTACGAACCACTCGGAAGACATCTGTAACAACCAACAAATGATATAAGAACACAAACTTGATAGCTATTGTACATAAAGTTACATACAATAAAATACAAGAAAAAGTACTAAGCCTAAGCCTAGTACTTGTTCAGGTAGAGCCTATTTCTAGGCTTGGGCAGTTTATTCCCTTCAAAATCAGTTAATTCATATGCCCCTTTCTTCAGAACTTTTGACACGACATAGTGTCATAACCACATAGACCTAAATTTCCTTGCCCCTAGGGGTTCTTTGTCCTGGTCCCAGAGCAACACAAGCTCCCCTTCAGATAAATCCTAGGTTTAACCGATTTATCATATTGATTTTTCACCCTATTCTTGTGAGCTTCGTTTGCAATCAGCACATCTCTATGATGTTCATATAGATGTTCTAAGTGTAGCAAACACTCTTCTAGTTCAGTCGTATCAGGTAACACATGAATGGCAATTTTTAAAGATGGGATTTCGCATCCAACTAGAGTTACTGCTTCCACTCCGTGAATGAGTTGGAAAGTTGAGAACCCCGTGGCAGTTTTCACATTGGTTCGATAAGTCGAAAGTGTAGGATACAGCATGATGTGCCAATTTGACTGGCCTGCGTTAATAATACGCTTAAGAATAGTCTTCAAGGTCTTATTGACTTCCTTGACTTAACCATTTGCTTGCAGGTAGAAAGAAGACGAATGTTCTTATTTAAACCCTAGCATAGTAGCCAATTTGGTCATCATGTTGTTTTGGAAGTGACTGCCATGGTCAGTGACAATTTCTTTAGGAATACCGAAACGCATGATAATTTGGTTAAAAATGAAAAAAGTTGCAGTTTGCCCGTCAGCCTTATAGGTGGGCATTTCCTTTTCCCACTTCGTAAAGTAATCCATAGCGACAATGATGTATTTGTGCCCCCCAACCGAAACTGGGTTGCACATCACGTAATCTATCCCCCACTTGGTGAAGGGGCCCAATGTAATGACGAGAAATAATGGAGCAAGATGCTACCGCATCTTTCTGGTGTAAAGCTGACAAGGATGACAGTGCTTCACGGCTTCCACACAATCTTTAAATATCATGGGCTAGAAATAAACGACACGTAAGATCTTCTAGGTCATTGCTAACCCAAATAAATGACCCCCACACGCTCTGCTATGGGCATCATTTAGGAAAATCTCAGCCTCTTTGTGGGTGAGGCACTGACGCAAAACAGAGTCTACCCCTCTTCGGTGCAAAGTATCTCCGATGATGAGGTAGTTTTTCACATGTGTGGGTAATTTGAATCGCTCTTCCCGTGAAAAGTTTATAGGACACTTCAGAGTCTGTAGATAGATAAGTATATCTCCATACCAAGGGTCAAAGGTGGAAATCAAGAAAATGTGCTCATCTGGGAATGAGTCTTCTTCAATTGCTATATCTTCTTCAACTGGAAATTCTGCAATAAGTTCCACAAAAACTAAGGATTTTTTCAATTTGGAGGATTGAAAATCGAAGTCAAACTCTTGGAGAATGACTATCCATTTGTTAAGTTTGCCTCCAACTATGCGTCAGGACAAGACATATTAGAAAGGTTTGACATCTTCCACTACTACTGTAGTCCTCGGTAAGATATAGTGACGTAACCTCTAAACAACATACACAACTGCTAATGCCAACTTTTTGACGTGGGAGTACCTGATTTCAGGGCCAGCTAAAGCACGACTAAGATAATAGACGACATGCTCTTGGAGCTTATCATCTTCCTGTACTAGCACTACCCCAATGGTCGACTAAGATGCAGCTAGATACAATATAAAATCACGAGAGTAATTTGGTGGACACAATAAAGGTGCCGACAACAAAGCTTTCTTTAATGCCTCGAACGCAAGTTGTACAGTTTCATCCCATACAAATGGAGTGTCCTACTTCAACAGGTGCATGAAACCTTTGGTGATCTTGGCATAATTCACAATAAAACGTCAAATAAAGATAGAATTTCCTTGCAGGCTCTGAAGTTTCCCGATGGAATGAGGACGAGGCAGATTTACAATGGCCTCAACTTTCAAAGGATCCACCTAAATACCTTTGTTAGAAACAATGAACCCAAGCATCCTACCTAACTTGACACAGAAAACACACTTGTGGGGATTCAAGCTTATTTTGTAATGCTTGCATCATTCAAAAATTAAATGCAAGTGATCTAGATGATCGATCCTCTTATGAGAATGCGTTGGCAGATCATCTAGGTAGAGTTCGATAATAGACTTGATGTCATGAAAAGTAAAATTCATTGCCCGTTGAAAGGTAGCCCCTACGTTTTTCAATCCAAAAGGAATTTTCTTATACGCAAATGTACCCCAAGGATAGATGAAATCCATTTTATGTTGGTCTTCCAGCTTGATTTGAATCTGATTATACCCAAAGAAACCATCCATAAACAAAAAGACCTCACTCCCTTCACAAGCATCAATGATTTGATCTATGAATGGTGTGGGGTAGTTATCCTTAGGACAAGCTTTGTTTAAATCACGAAATCAGTACAGACACGTATCGTCCCTTGATTTTTATCGACAGGAATAGGGTTGGATACCCATTCCATCAAAGCTATCGGGTAAATAAAACCAGCTTTCAGCAGCTTTTCAACTTCAGCCTTAATGGCTGTCGCTTTACGTGGATTGACAGGTCTAAGTTTTTGTCGAACTGGTTTGGCATCAAGATAGGTTCAGATTTCATGTTCGACTATCGATGGATCTATGAATGGCATCTCATCATATGACTAGGAAAACACATCATGGAATTCCTTAAACAAGGTCGTATAGATAGAAATCTCCTCTGGAGAGTAGTTTGCACCAATATATACATTTTCCACAATGTTGGGGTTCGCAGAGATGTTGATAGGAATAGTAACGGAAATGTTTTCCATATTCCCCTCGACAAAGATTCCCTCCCTTGGTAAGGGATTGATTGGTATATCAGCATCACCTGCCAGTCTCACATGGAACTCTTGATTTTCAATCCTGCTTAACTCTGGAAGAAAGTAGGATCTATGATGAATATCTTCACAAATCTTATCTCGCCCGCTCATGGCTTCCAAAATGGCTTTGTCTGAAGGCAAAACAATGTCTAAGTAATCATTAGTATAAAAATATTTCTCAACCCAAGCAATTAGATAGGCTTCTTCTGGCTCCTCTGAGACTGTAGGAGGAACCAAAATAGGATCAATAGTGGTGTTAACTATAGCTTGATAAGCTACTTCCACTACTAATAAGGGAACTTCAGGTTCATAACGGGAAGGAAGAACCCAAGGATCCGTTCTATCGCCAGCCATTGCAATAAACTTCCCTACATTAGTAGAACCTAAGTAATTAATCAGGGCTGGGATATCAAATGTGCCCATTAATGATGAATACATTCCATCCCCTAATCTCTCTGAAGCAGGCTTGACCTGATCAACCAATGGCATAGTGGACTCATTACTTTCCATGCGACCCTTCCAAGTGAAACTAAGTTGGTCTACTGTAACCAAATTCCCTTCGTGCGGAAACACTACCACCCGAAGAACGGTCGATGCAATTACAGACGTGGCATAAGTTTAACTTCTCCCCAAAAGTAAGTTGTAATTGAACGACGCATCAATTACCTCTACTTCAACAGACAATGCCTTCCCTGCCAACTTTATCTCGAAAGCTGGTAGGATACCATGTGGACGAAATGACCTTCCGTCGAAATCAGTAAGTAGGGTGCTCGATGGAACTAGCTCTGGAGATCCAAGAGCCTTCCAGCAAGACAAGGACATGACACATGTGGAATTACCCTCATTGACAACTAACCTTCCAATGGTTTTTCCGCCATGGATGACATCTGTTGACAAAGCCACATGATATGGCAGATGAATTTTGACATCAGACAAATTAAACTTCACCATGAGGCTCGATGAATCCATGCTACCTAAGAGTGCATCTCGTTGAGCGGGACAACTCTGTAACACCTCCAAAGCTGACATCGCACAAGAGGTTTGGGCTAAATCTTCAACTATAGATTAATTGGATGCAGCCATAGTATTAGGATTGTGCAATGCTTTCTAGAAGACACCTTTTGGTATCTTAGGCATAGTTTCAATAGGTTTTTCAATTGTGAGAGGGTTATAAGTTTCACCTATAGACTTACCCTTCTTAGGAGCCTCCGTCTCATAGTTCTTGTTTCTAGTCTGGAGCAAGGTCTGGGATCGAACCATGTTGATATATTTTTGGTTAGGAGCATTAGAAGTGCCCCTTGCTATTTTAGAAAATGAAGCTGCATTCTGTCCTTAGGGAAATGGATCCTTTAGGACAGCCGATTGTTGATTTTTTAGCAGCTTTTGAGCTTGATCTATAAGAGGGAATTGATGGGTCAAGTGATTTTCCTGGCACAACTTACAGGGAAATTTCACCTTCTTCTTCTCTCTTTTTCCTCCATCAGCATTATTTGTGGGTTTTGTCTTGTTTTGGTTTCCCTCACCTTTCTTCCCCTTTTTATTTTTCCCACCGGGCTGCTGATTTCCCTTTTGGGAGGATTGAGCAAAAACGTTTGCGTTTTGGGTCGAGGGGGCAGCCTTTAATGCCTCCTCTGTAGACTATGTAACAGACAACTCATGGAGTTGTTTTTTCAAAGATTCTATAGTGGGAGATTTAACTGAACCAGCCACACCATCGGCATGGGGTCTAGGCTTAGGTTTCTTGACACTATGTGTTGGCCGTAGTGCATCAGGGATGATTTCATATAGAATCCTAGATTGAGAGTATATTAAATCTAACTATTGGGCCCTGAGGATAGCCTCTTCCTCATTAGTTACTCCTGAAGTGGATATATCCTTAGATATATACGGCAATAAGGACTTAAGGAACCATTCTAATAAAAACTCGGGAGAGATAATGGCTTTAATGAGCCTCTTCCGCCTTTGCCACTCTTGGATATGATCCGAGATATGAGTGGCTTTGTCCTGCTGAAAGGTGGACAATAATTCTGTGACAGCATCATACCAGAAAGGAAGTTGGAAATGGTTAAGGAACACATTAGCTAAGTCCCAAAAACTATCAAACGCAGCAAAGGGCAGTTCAATGTACCACCTTGTTGTGGCACTAGTCAGAGTTCTTTGGAACAATCTCAACCGAACGGTGTCATCATTCAGCAAGTTTGAAGAGAACCACAAGTGAAAGGTGGTGATATGATCGCCTGGGTCTTCACCAACTTTTCCTTCAAATTTTTGGATATCTGAGGGTAACTTGGTAGGGACAGGTGGCTAGGTGGCATCATGTTTCACTGAGTCATTCATTAACTTGGACAAATCTGGCAAGTTCAAAGTTGCCGGGAAAGGAAGTTTGGGCCTAATCGGAGCCTGAAAAGTACGAGCTTGGGAAGTAGAAGGACTTGCCCCCTAGTTCCCAAATGTAAAGGCGGGGTTTCCCCCAGCTACCGATTGCGAAGTAGTTTGACTACTTTGAAAAGGATTCAACCCATAAGCTAGTCGATTATTCATATGTGGTGCAGTGTATGTGGTTTGAGCTACTCCTGTTGAAACTGGAGTTTGGAAAATAGGAGCAGGTATCCCTCCGCTAAAAATCAAGAAAGGAGATCTCATGAAAGGAGCTGAAACTGACGTTTGAAAACCTTGACCATAAGAGTTAGTGTTTCCAAACCGCACCGCTACATATGCAGGTGTGGGGCCTACATATGGAGTGGATGGGGGAATGTGCCTCCCATTCCAAGGAAAACCTTGGACAAATGAAGATGATCCAACAAGACCACTCTGAGCAGCTTGTGCAAAAGAGGGTGAAGCAGAAGGCACATTGGGAATCCTAGTGACCACCCCACCATAAGTTCCTACTACATTTGTGGAAGCCAGTGGTTGAATCACCTAACTAGTTGGATTTAAAGGAGTAAGAGGAATATTTGTTCTAGGAGTACCAACTGGGGGAGGTGGCATTCATTCAGCTGGAACAACTGGGATGGGGGTAGATGAACTCTCTCATGCACTAGCCATAAGTTTACTTATAGGAACACCAATCACAAGTGAATTAAATGGATGAACTTGGATGATCACATGATCGTTTAAGTCGGTAAGAGGTGAATTAAAGTTTCTTGCAAACTCGTCAGCCTACAAGTATTCTATCTCTACTGTGGTTGTATCAACTCGGTTTTTCCTAAGTTCCGGTTCACCTGAAACTTCACTAATTCCTACCGGTTCAAAAGAACCGTCTGTGTCTAATCTCCGCCTTTGAGGGGGCAATGAAGGCTCCACTGTAGTATACAGAGGAAGGTTTTGCAACCTTCTTGACCTTCTGAGAGGTTGGTCTTCCACGATTGAAAATTTGACTCTTCACACACCCTAAGGTCTGCTAAACACAAACAAACCACACAACAATCACTACAAAATTTCCTACAGCCACAACAGACACAAGCAGTATAAGATATGCTTTCCAAAAGAAAGCTGAGAGATAGTTACTTGGCATCCCTGTAGATGTTCTTAGGCACAAACAGAGGAAGCGCCCAACGCCCTTCCACACCTTCTACCAGGATTACCTTCCAAGCCCATCCAAGGTCAACCAGAAATAGCCTTTCGGTGTACATGTGTATGAACCCTAGATGTCAAAGAGACTAAAGGATACCGCAACTATACTGATAGTCTGGGGGGACAGTCGCAAGCCTGGTTCGTACGCATGGGCAGGGTAGAAAATCCTGAAACCCTGTCAACACCGACACCACATGGGGCCTAAAGGGTGGTATTGATAGAAGTCCCTAGATGAGAAAAAACCTTGGTCTACACTTTGACAAGGAATCAGAGGGTTATCTCCTCAGTCCAATCCTCCACGCGGCCTCATGCTTAACTCTCGTTTGAGAGGAGCTTCCCAAATACAATCAACATAGAAGAGGGTTTACCTATTGATTGGCCAACTACGTCTGAATTTAAACACTTGTGGAGAGTTTAAACTCCATATTCCACAAGTCTAGCCTAAGCTAGTTGGTGTATGAAATTTTATTTGAAAAATACTGAAAAGAAAACGACTAAATGCAACTAAATGCAAAAGTATAAAATATTTTTTCTTCACTTTTTCAAATTCTTCAAAAACTATAATGCAACTAAATGCAAATTTTTTGAGCAAATTTCAATAATCAGAGCATATAATAACTAAAATGAAGTATAAAGGACCCAAAATAACCAACTTCAACCAATCAAGAAGAAGACTCGGAAAATACCTCACTTGGAAAAACTATTGAACCCAAAAAGTCCACTAGATACATAAAACAACAAGTGACAAACTGACACTACAAAATGCAATACAGAGTATAAAGTATCCAAAGCCCTGATCACTGACCTAGACACAAAGCAATGAACTTATAAACCAAGCAGGAGGACCAACTTCAAATCACAAGATGAATGAAAATTCAAACAAAGAAATCTCAAAGGCTTGAAGACAAGAAAACGGTGTGACACACAAGACTTTAGACTCATAGAGTCAAGCCAATGACAGAAAAATTCCAAGCAATCAAAAAACGAAAGAAGACAGGGACAAGCAAACCCTACCCAAATTTTATGTTGCTACATGATATATGCGACTGCGGATGCAGGAAACCTGCGTATGATACACGACTGTCTTATAGAGCAACCCATGTATAAAAGGTCTTATACACGACTGTGTATAACAACAACCCGCATATATAACTAAAAAAAATTTAAAGAAAAAAGAATAGTAAAGGCTTCTGGGCACACCACACTGTAAATAAAAAGCAAGATAAAAAGGACCACACTCAGAATTAGAAACGGAACAAAGGCTGGTAAAGAACCTACAAGATAAACCCACAGTGGGATGGACTCCCCAGTGGAGTCACCAGTTCTGTTGTACAGGAAATTTTACCCTTGTAACCTAAGGTCTGGGGTTACGAACTTACTATTAGACTTGCAGACAATCAGCTTTTAAAGAAAATGGAATGAGAATAGGAAGATGTCTTAGCTTACCCAGTTTATGACAGTTGATCCAAGCTTGGTCTTCTCTCGCTCCAATCTTCTCCAAAGCTTCTAGGGATGCTTCTCTTCACTTGCAAAGAGCCAATTCTTCAAGCAATATCTCATACATATGCATATAAGAGGTTAGATGAAAAGCATATTAATAACATAATTGGACATAATCATTAAACCAATATACATGAGATAAGCACAATACAATATTGGAAGAAGAATTATCTTTATTAACAAACAATGAATAGGTAAGAATACAACCCAGCTTCTGACACAAGGACTCCTCTGCAACCGAGGAATCTGAGTTCTGCTGCTCCAAGAATCTAAAGTTATACCACCAGCATAACTTTTCTCTCCAAAAATTGATTGATTAGCCCCATCCCAAGGCCTCTATTTATACTTTGGGAAATAGAGAGGTTTCAAAGGTTAGGATGGTTGAGACAGTTGGGATAGTTATGGATTAGGGCCCAACTAATATCATATAATCACGATTTATATTCTTTAATGTCGAATTAAGGTATACGCGAGTTATGATATAGGCAAGGCGCATATGACACACGGGTTTCTCAAAGGGAACTCGCGTATGCAAGGTACACGTGGGTTGCAATGCACATAGTCGCGTATGACACGCAAGTTGCAATGCACATAGTCGTGTATTCACTCCAAAAATCAGAATAAAAATATATAAGGCTGGTTTGAAGATAATGCATCAAAGGTCATGCACATCTATGTTGTTTTTGCCACTTCAATCCTAATTGTCCTTTTGTGTACCGAAATGATGAATGTCATCACTTGGATGGAGAAGTGCCATTTTGGCTAATAACATCACAGTTCCCCTATTGTATGGAACTTTACCCCTTATATGGTGGTGTATTACATATTATTGATGTAGGATTGGGTGTATTAGTTGTTATTGTACACCTTTGTCTCCTATATATAGGAAGAAGATATTTTTATCTGAGCAAGGATTGTATATTGCCTTATCTTGGGTACACAATACATTGTGTAAGGAGGTTCGTTCCTCAAAGAGGATTCCTATTTATCTCTGTTATTCATTATTAAGGCATGGAATAATCCCTTCTTGTATATTTATTCTCTTGTTATGCTATTTATGGGACTTGGTTGCATAACATTTGGTATCAAAGCTCTTTCCTCGAGACTTGCTTCTGCAAAACGAGTCATCTTGGAATTTTCGCTACAACTTTGTTTCTACAAAGATTCAGAGATCTATGTTAAAAATCCACTTCTAAAATAGGATGAATTATCTCCAGTCTAAAATTCAGATCCTGTTCCATTACAGTTTCAAGAATAATTGAGGAGGAATATAGGGTTTTTTACTAGTCCAAAACCTAGTCAAAAACAAGTGTTCTAGGGAGAAAGGTCATATATGAGGCATACGATATCCGAATTGAGTGAGGCTAATTAGATAAAAAAAGAAGACAGAACTGGGTATATTTGTTATATTTTTTGATTGCATGAGCAAAATATTGGATATGTGGCATACGGTACATGTTCTCTCTTCTAGATAAGCCAAAAATAAGAAGTACTGGGATATTTGCAATAATGTTTTTTTAGAACATCCAAATTAGGTCAAACTTGCGGAATTGGAAAATAGACACATTAGGTTACCGCATGCCAATTTTTTATACTCATAAGAGTCAAAAGTCAAATTTTATCTCAGTTACAAGTCAGGCCTAAAACAGTTTTCTAATTAGGGTTTGAAACAAGTGTTATAGGGTAAAAAGCCATATCTGAGGCATCTGAGATCCAAATTGAGTGATACTAGTTGCATATGAAAGAAGACAGGTCAGGGTATTCTTAGTAGAATTGTAAACCATAGAAACAAAATATTGGATATGTGGCATACCATACAAGTTTGATATTCTGGATAAGCCAAAAATAAGAAGCTTTGGGATATTTCCAATAACGTTTTTTTGGCACATACAAATTAGGTTATAACTGTGACATTGGAAAGAGGACACGTTAGGGTACCAAAGGTACAATATTTATACCCATAGGAGTCTAAATTCAAATTTTAACTTAGTTACAATTCAACCATAAAACAGTCTTCTAATTAGGGTTTGAAAAAGGTACGTCATTTGGCATTTGAATAGCTTTGAGTAGAAGGGTCTGTTTTTGGTAAACCATTGGGTGTGATATATATTTATTGTTAAAAATGACACCAAAAGGAAGTGGAAAGTATCACATTCCACTCAAACGCCCAGAGGATTCATCCCCGACATACGATGAAATGGAAGACATATCTTTCAGAGTGTCCAAGTTGGAAGATATGATTAAAGGAAATGTGAAAATGGATGACCTAGTTAAATTGGAAAATAAGATGGGTAGTAAAGAGGATCTCAAAGGGATGGCTACTAAAGAGGATCTCAAAGGGAAGGCTAGTAAAGAGGATCTTAGAGGGATGGATAGAAAATAATATCTTCAAGACTTGAAGGAATTGATGAAGGATATAAAACATAGATTTATTACTCATGTATCTACTCAAGAAGAGGATAAAGAGGAAAAAGAGGACTTATTCTAGTCACATCTGGAGAAAATTGAAAAACAATTGGAGAATACGAAGTTGGAGTCCTCAAAAGTTGATGATTCACTACAACATCTTGGGTTCAATTCAGTTCCAAGGAATTACTTTATCCCCAAGATTGACATGAGAAAGTTTAATGGAAAGGATCCAATCACATGGATTTTTCAGATGGAGCAATTCTTTGATCTACACCAGGTGCCCACTTTGCAAAAGGTAACTATTAAATCCTTTTATTTAGAACCTGGTCATTTTGTATGGTACCAATGGCTTTGTGGCCATAAAATTAACGCTATTATCTCTTGTTTTATATTCATAGAATAATTGATTGCACATTATGGGGATATAGAAAGAAACACCTTCTTTGTTCAGTTGGTAAATCTTAAGCAAAAAGTTCCAGTGATATAGCACATCAAGTAATTTCAGCAGCTAAGTCTTAGAGTGAAGAATATTTTAGAATATAATTTGTTAGATCTCTTTATTGGAACCTTGAAGGATAACATTCAACATGAGGTGCATCTCTTTGAACCATCATCCCTAGAAAATCATTTCATGATGGAAATGAAGTTTGAAAGTAAAAATATGGTGATGACTACTAGAAATACCACTTTCAACACATATAGAGAGAATGATGTTCCTTTTAACCAACCTCATAGGTTCACACCTCACCTCAACAACTAGAGGAAAGAAGAGTGAAAGTTCTATGCTTTAATTTTGACAGCAAGTACAGTAAGGGACATAAGTGTGGAGAAAATAAACTCTTCTACATAGAATGTGACGAGGAAGAACAAAAAGAATAGGAACCACCACAAGGGGATGAACTATAGGTGATTAATCCCACCATATCTTGTCATTCCTTGGTTGAAATTAACATTCCTCAAACTCTCAATATTGAAGGATATATCAAAAACAAAAATGTAATAGTGTTGATTGATTTGGGTAGTACTCATAATTTCATTCATTGTAAAGTAGCCAAAGATCTCAATTTCTTTGTATATCTAACACCATAATTTCAAGTAATGATCGCAGATGGAGGAACCATCAATTGTTCAGGTAAATTCCATAATATCAATCTTACTAAGGTGGAATATGTATTGAATATTTCCATGATTGATATCCCAATGGGGTTTGTTGATGTTGTATTAGGAGTTCAATGGTTACAATCATTGGGTACTGTGGCTTTTGATTTTCAGAAGCTTTTCCTGGAATTTTCGTGGGAAGGAAAAGAATTTGTGTTAAATGGTATCATAGGGAAACCAAGGTGGTCAGCTCTAATGGTATGACACACTTGTTAAAGAAAGGAAAACATGGTGTAAATACACAATTATACTCACTAGATGTTCAAACATGTAAGGCTCCTATTTCTCTAGATATCCAAAGGGTCCTTAAAAATCCTTCCAAGGTATTTGAAGATATTCCAATAAGTCATACACCTATTCGAGATTTGGAAAATGTTATTAACTTAAATCTGGGAAGCGTTCCTTCTATCATCACACCTTACAAATAAACCTATGGCCAGAAGAATGCAATGGAGCAGATGGTCGAAGTATTGACATGAAAATATACAGTTATAGCAGTGGCAAATAACATAGAGCACCAGTAAGCAATTCTCCCAATCCCAACGATCTCAAAAAACGAGATGAAACTATAGGAAGATCAACATCATCGTCAAAGGAGTTTTGAAGAAGCACAAATCATATGTGAACCTGACCAACATTGAAACAAGGAACAAATAACTACGAAATAAATATTTTGTTGAGTAACTCATCAAGTGGAAGAACCTACAAGCTGTAAATTCAACATGGGAAGATGATGCCTTCATATAGATGCATCCACAACTACCCAAGCACTGAGTACAATGCTTGTTTAAAGGGGAGGGGCATGTTAAGCCCTAAATGTTAGGAACAGTTCCCCCTATAGTGTGGCAATTTACCCCCTATATGGTGGTGTATTACATATTATTGATGTATGCTTGGGTCTATTAGTGGTTCTATTAGTTGTTATTGTACACCTTTGTCTCCTATATATAGGAAGGAGATATTTTCATTTGAGCAAGCATCGTATATTGTCTTGTCTTCGGCATATAGTACATTGTGTAAGGAGGTTCCTCCCTCTAAGAGGATTGTTATTTATCTTTGTTCTTCATTATTAAGGCATGGACTACTTTATTCTTGTCTATCTCATATCTTTTTTATGTTATTTCTAGGACTTGGTTGCATAACAGTGAATATAGTAGTGCTAGTGTTCCATGATGGCAGAAGCAGAGGAATTAGAAAGAAGAGTTGGGAAACGAATATAAAAAAGGGATAATAGTCCAACATACCCAAGTTGATCACTGGGAACCATATGATAGTTATGATTCCTATAAGCCACATATTCCCCTGTATATCATGGCTAACAGTTCCATGTCAGAGATATTAACAACTAAATAATCTGAGGGACCATAGTTTGATTATAGTTTTGAAAATATGTCAAAATACAAAGAAATTATTTGGGAAACCTCATAAAGAAAACAACAAAATAAAATAGATAAGAAAACAAATTTACTAAGCTACATAAGAAGAAAATCTAAATACTGTGGCGTAAAATAAATTTAAGAGAAAAAAACAAGAAACAACTATGTTTTTTTTTTATTTTTTGTTTTTTCATTTTTTATATTTTTTATGATTATTTATTTTTCATTTATTATTTTACATTAATTTGTTCGAACTAAGAGGGATCTGAACAATAGTATGGTATTAGGACCGAGCTATTTACAGAATGAGAAAACAATTTCTCTTGGCGGTCCTTTAAATGACAAGAGTTATTCCCAATATATTGTGCGACAGTGAAAGGGTCAAGCCATAGCTATTGAAACTTAGTGTGGTTACCATTATCCTCATGAGAGGATTCCCATAACAACACTCTATGGTTGACATGCTAAGACCTTTCTTTGGATTTTTTGTCATGTTTTTTCTTGATGATCACTTGTCTCCTTTTCATATTTTCAAGCATGAATTATCGTTTCTCTCCAAGGGCTAAGGAAATGTTAAAGCATTGGATGATAGGGATACTCTCTAACTCGATCTGAAAATATAAGCAACAGTTCACGATATCAAGCTTAGATGGAATGAAAACTTATTTCCTGTAAACAAGCATGAAAGGATTTTCACCATCGATGGATTTGGTAGTGGTTTGGTTATCCCATAATGCATGGATCAAGTGCAAATGCCACTCCCTAGGATTTCCCCAATAAATAGCTTGATTATTTTTATGAGGTTTTTGTTTGTTGACTCATCTAAGTCATTCCCTTGAGGATAGTAAGGCAACGATGTAGAGAAAATGATGTTATACTATTGACACAATCCAAGGACCTCTTTAGACACGAAAGCATCCCCATTGTCACTAACAGTTTCAAGTGGAAATGTAAAATGATAAAATGTGTTCTCTTATAGTAACACTACCACTTCTTCGACTTTAGCATTTGTTAACGAACAAACTCATCCTACCGAGTGAAATAATCAATCACAATGAGGATAAAGATATTTCCAATGGACAAAGGTAGGGAGATAGGGCTAATAAATTCCAATACCCACTTTGAGAGAGGAAAAAGGTTAACCACCAAATCAAGAGGTAAAGAAGTGAGTTTTTGACGGCCCATGACGCATAGGAAATTATCCTAATTCCTTAGAAATTCAAATGTGTCATGAAATATGGTGGGCCAATAGAACCCATAGCATATGATCTTGTGGGAAATTTCCTTACCAATGAAGTGTACACCTGAGTGAAACTAGATATGGGCTCTATCATGGAACTCATAAAGGATAGCTTGATATTGTTCCTTAATAAGGCATCGAAGTAGCATGTCATTAGCATGTCGTCAAAAAAGAAAATTGTTGAGAATTATGTATTTGACATATTCAATCCTCATCTTTCTTCTCTCTTTAGGATTTATATGAGGAGGGAAGGTTTGTGTATCAAGTTAAATCATGATATACTCATACCAAGAATGATCAGCCAAATCATAGTCCATGTTAGCATATTAGATTGCAAATATTGAAAACAAGGACTCATAATACTCTTTGATGCTTGGGAAATCAATCTTAGGATGTTCAATTAAAAGAAGGGCTAGGTTTCAACCCTTGATAGTCTTGGAAATGGAAAACTCAAGGTCAAACTTATGGATCATAGCCATCCAATTTGGTAACTTTCCCTGCATGTAGTTTTGGCACAACAAGTACTTTACGACACTGAGAGGCACCTTTCCAATTGTATGTCTTTTGAGAATGTAGTGAAGAAATTTGTGTAAGGAAACAATTGAGGCCAATGCATGCTTTTCAATCAAAGGGAACTTGACCTCAACCTATGACAAGATTTGACTGATGAAGACTATATTTTTCTCATGGTTATGAAATTCAAGTTGGATCAAGATGCACTAAATAACATGTTTGGTAGCATTGGTGTAAATCTAGAAATCTTGGTCGAAATCAGCATTGGCAAGTGCAAGAGCATAAATAATGGAATTTTTTATGGTTTTAAAATCAATTTGTTTTCGTCATTCCAATAAAATGATATGTCTTTGTGCAACAACATCTGGATAGTCTTAATAATCTAGGAAAAATCAATGGACACAAACCAATGCACAAAATTGATTTTTCCCATGAAGTCTTGGACATATTTCTTCAACATAGGAGGAGGGAGGTTTTGGATGGTGGATATTCTATCAGGATTAATCCTCACACACTTATTTAAGACGATATGCCCTAGAAAATTCCCCTAAATGGCACTAAAAATTGATTTGTTAGGGTTCAGGAAATATTTCCTACATTTATGAAAAACCTGTCGAAGATGATCAAAGTGGTCAGATCTCTTCATGGAATGGACTGTCAAGTCATCTAATAAAATATAGATAATAACCCCTATCAATTTATTGAAAGAAATGTGCATATCCCTTTGGAAAGAGGTGCTAGCATTTATAAGTCTAAAATGAATACGATGATAGGTGAATGTTCCCCATATCGTGGTAAAATTGGAGTTATATTGATCTATGGCGTTGATTTTAATTTTATTGTATCCTGAAAAGCCATCTAAGAATGACATCATCTCAAAGCTAGCAACCTGCTTAAGGACAACCTCCATGAAAGGTAGGGAAAAACTATTTTTGATGCTAACCTTCTTGAGGTATCTAAAATATATGCAAAGGAAAATTCCACCATTCGTTTTCCAAAATATAACTATATGGGAAACCCATTTAGAATAGTGAATAGGGAAAATAATATTGGCCTCTATCAATTTTTCCAACTCCTTTCTTATGACGACATCAAGCTAATGATTTACTTGTATTTGCTTTCGTCGCACACATGTATACCCTTCATCTAAAGTGAAAGAATGTTGGATAATTCCAAGATCAAAACCTCTAAGATATTGGTACAGCCACACTAAGATATCCTTAAATTGGAGGAAAAGAGCCAACAATTTCTCACTCCTACTTCTAGGTGCACTAGGCTTCTACATATAAAAATATTAGTTCTTCCTCAGAACCAATGTTCACAGGAATGGTAGGGTCAATCTTGCACTTAGGAGGTTCAAGTTTTGGGCTTGGACCTTTAGGAACGTCATTAAGTGAAAACATGCTCTCAAGTGGCACTAAACCTTTGGGATAGATGTTGTTCTTAAGGTTGATTATCCCAATAGATGGAGGCATCTCTTCTCCCTGATCGGTCATAAGACAACAAATGTCCTCATTGTCCTACAAAAATTTCCATGATTCGTCATCTCGGGAACCTATGGATAATATAGAGAAATGTCATTGCAACTAGGTTTCATTTGAATGATGTTGAGAAGGACTAGAAGGGAACAAAGCTAGTTTATCAACTTCCATATTTAGCTCACAATGTATGTATGTAAGCTTGAGAAAAAGGAATCCTTCCATGAGGTTGTTAATGAATTTCACATACCTCCTAAAAAATTTATTAGATGGTCTATAATTTTTCTTGATCATATTAAAGGCCAATTAAAAGTCTCCAAAAACTTGCAAATGTTGGCATCCTAACTATGCATATTTCTAGAAATTCAAATTCCACTATTATTTGTGCCTTGGAAATTCAAGTGGAAGGAAAACTGATAGGGATTATAGAAGGTGAAAAGAAAATGATATCGATACTATTTCCCTCACTAGAGGAGGCTACATCAAATTGGATGTGCTAGACTTGATTGTCTTGGATTTTGGGTTGGGCATATAATTCTTGTTCCTCCTTTATAAAAATAGAGCAAGTACTAATACCAGTTTCAATATAATCGACCTCCAGTTCGAGAATGTTCTCAATGTATGGCACGATCCAAGTTTCTCTCATGATAATCAGGTTCTTCCTATCGTGAGGCACAATAAGGTGAGTTTTGTTAAGGATTAGATAACCCCTAGATAGCTATTTCCATTCTCATATTAGATCATTGAAAAATTACCAAACTCCATATCAACAACTAGGAAATTACAAGTGGTTTTATCCTCGAGGTGAGAGAACATGGTCAAGGTGAAGTCTTTAATATGGACAATGGTGGGTTGGACTTTCTTGTTAAATTCGATCATTTTCTTGGATTCACGTGTGAAAGTTATGCCAATATTCTCCATGATCACTTTGGACATGATATTGGGACAAGATCCCTCATCACTAAAGCATGAATGAGCGATCCTACCCATGATTCTCATCGAGACGTAAAAAGGTGGGTACTTGGATTTGGGTCTAGACATAGTTGTCGCATTGACTTCCTTTTTGGAAAACTAATCATCAAGATTGAACATATAAATATTGTATCACATTGTCTTTCTGGAAGAATTCATGGTTGCAATGGGCATGACAAGAGATTTATTCAGATTTTATTGTTGCTCGGGTGATCTAAGGACATCTAGAAAGTTGTCGTTATACTTCAAGGATACCAATTCAGTTCCCATGTTGTAAGGTGCATAATAATTAGGAAATATGGGTGCATATTTGGACATGAAATTGGGATTGTGATATTGGACAATAGTGGGGGTATTGGCTCAGAGACGGAAGGGGAGAGAAGTTTTTCATTGGGATTTTCCTTATTCATTACAAAATTGGGGCTATATATGGCTTAAGGTCTAAATTGGGACTAAGATATCGTCACAACAACATATAATTAGTCTGCAACATGTTCCTCTTCAATCACGGCTATCGCGGGCATACTTTTCCTCCTTTTGTCTTATTCTTTAGCTAATAGGAAAGGATTGCAAGTCAAAGGGTCACGGGTCTCATCGCAAAACTTGCACCAATGGAACACAAATGATTCGTCAGATTGAAGCAAATCATGTCTAGTAAAAAAACGAGGAGGCAAAGAAAAAGTCATCTAAGAATTGTACATAAGCCTATGCTTAGCTGATATCATTCAATTATGTGTGTCCTACTTCATTTGAAGCATGGTGTTCATATCAATTTTGGACCTATATTTCCGAGCCAAATAAGTTCCTTGATTCTTCTCTTTAAATTCGATGAAAGTCTGTAGAGATTAACCAAGAAAATTCATATTTATCTCTAACCATTATCAATAAGTAGGGGGCAAGCGATTATAATACTGGACCAAAGAAACCTATTGAGAAGGTAAAATTAGTTCAGGGATTTTATTGAAAAGCTTCATGAACCCAAGATTGAAATCTTTTACAGTTTTTTTCTCCTTGAAAGATAGGCTATTAAAACTTCTCAAGTATTTGAATGGGTTTTTTATACTTCCAAAATAGACTTGAACCAATACATGAGCTCAAGCCAAGTGGAAAATATTTTATCTGGCAATTCAAATAATTTGGTGGCATCCCTCCCTTCTAATGAGTTAACAAATATGTGCATAAAAGTATCATCATCATGTGAGTTTATATTGGAACACGCATTGGAAAAGGTGGAAAGGTGTTCATTTACTTACATCACGCCATTTCTCAAGAACTTAGGAATATGATCTTTACATTTTGACAAGGGAGCAGTGGTTGGAGCTAAATTAAGTGGAAAATCTACACACCATGGAGTGGCATCAATATCAATCATATTAAATATTCCCAATTCCCTAACGACCTTTAGAGGATTATTCGTATTTACAACAGAATTGCACTGACTAAACATTCTTCCTATTGTTGTGGAACCAGCTATAGTGGCACCAATACCAAATCTAGCACTACCAAAAGAATCCATGTTAATGGAAGGCAAGGATGAACAAGGGCTAGGGCCTTGGAAAATAGAATAAGTTACAATACTTTTTATTTGGTCAAGGACTCTTCTCCTATTTATGATAGTTGAAAGTAGTTCTGTTAGAATAATCCATCAGGATTATTGTAAATAAATAATAAATATGAATATGAATAGATAGGAAGCCAAACAGGCTGAGCGGAAGGTGAAACCCAACCACCATGAGATTTGTATAAGTATAGGATTTTGCATTGGAATAGTTAATGAATCGGGAGTTATTACCAATAAGTGGTATCAGAGCAGGGTTGTCTGCCATAACTCCTGCCTGCGTTCTACCATATCTAATTCAGGCTGCCTGGCTGCCTACCCATCGCCAGTCTGCCCCTGCGCACATTCATTATGTGCGTTTATTTTCTGCTCATACGTTTGATACCTAACCCTAATGCTTCATCTCCTCCATGTCTAGTGCTGCGTTGAAGGAATTATGGTTGTCTCGGCCACAGTCTCAGTGTTGAGTCTCAGCTAGAATGTCTGGCCTGCAATGTCTAGGCCACATACTGCTTATTAGGGTTTCCTTCTCACCCCCTTGTCTTAGAACCTAAGTCTGGAGCTGCGTTCATATTGAAGAAGAGACTGCCTACGATATAGTTTGATCTGAGCCTGCGTGGGAATAAATCTGTTGTATGAGCCCGTGTATTGAGTTTTCATTTGAATATTGTGTGAATATCAGTTAGCAGCGATATAGTGTGACCTTGTTTTATGCGTGAATATCAGCTGCCATTGTCATAAACCCTAATTTGCTGATAAGGCTGAGCTACGATTGTTTGTGCATTGCTGCACGCATTGAACCATTGTTTCCTTTATGCTTTTGAAAATGTACATGCGAAGATATGTGGAAACCCTATTTTTTATGAGTGAACACCATGGAGTGCGACTGCCCTCTTCTTCGTGAAAACCAGTGTTGAATATGCTGCGTTGTTAAGGAGCTGTGCGTTGAAACAATGGTGAAAGCTGTGCACCTGCCAGACCAGCGTGGAGATTGAAGAGCTGCATGGAGAGATTGTGCTGGTATATCGGTGAACCCTAATTTTTTGACCGATATAAAGCCGGTATTGATATAAAGACTGCGTCTGATAATATACTGGTGATTGCATATATATATACTGCGTTGATGAGACTGTGACTGATAGTTGATGATAATATACTGCGTGATTGTATACTGGTGATTGCATACTGGTGATAATATACTGGTGATTGATAATATACTGCGTTTTGATGAGGCCTGTATACCCTTCTGAGGCTGCGTGAAGAACAAATTCTATTGTTCTGCCTGTAGACTAATATATAGCGTGGAGCCTGTTGAAGATTGCTACAGACTGCCTGCCTGGAGACTGCGTTAATAGCGTGGAGTACTGAAACCTACCATTGATCGTGAAGACTGCCTGGTGCTGCGTGTTGAAGACTCTATATATTGAAACCTGCGTGAAAGCTGATGCGTTGACAGCGTGAAGCTGGACACACTGATGCCATTGCAGTGAAGCCTGAGAGGAGAATGAGCCTGAAGGCTGCTATCATTTGATGCTTGTGTGAAGTTTATGCTGCGAGTTTGTATATGCTGCGTGGTGTATTGGAGATCGCTGGTGCTCTCCACCAAATAATGTATGATGTATTGTGTCTCATATATGTTGCTGTGTGAAAGAGGCTATGTTGAAGAGCTGCCTCTTTGCATTGAAGCGTAACCTGTTGGCACTTGTGATTGAACGCTCTTGCAGTTCTGAATCCTCCAGCTACTTAGTGAAGCATGTATCTTGGGGAGTATGGTAAGTTTCAGTGTCGCTCTCTCAAATTTGTAGGCTCTGTCCATAGCCTGAGTTTGACATTCGATGCACATTTATCTTTCCACACGACAGGCTGAAAAGTCCAGTGTTTTATCCACTAATTATCATATGGAAAATAACCTTGAATTGAGTGATCATGCACAAGTACACTAAAAAATATCTCAAGGCACTGTGTTGGAATGTGCCTCCATATGTACATTGTTTGAGGAGATGAAATTTCTTTGGAGCTGTATTGAGGAGTCATGCTACTATTGCTTCTAGCTACCTCCTCTCCAACCAAAGAACACTAATTCTTGGATGCCTTGTTGCTGCAATAAAGACTTCACTTATATATACTGCTTGGAAACTTTTATATGATTGCTGGTGTATACATGCTGATGTATACTTCCTGAAATGTTGTTGAACCTGTGGAGCTGCCTACGAAATCAAGAAAGCCTGTGTAAATTCTGAAGACAAAGATTGATATATTGCAGACCGATCTCAGAGACTGAATACTGAGACTAATATGTGCAAATGTTGTGTGCTGTATATTATGCTGACTGATTGCTAGTGACTGGTATAAGGAAGCGTGTGTATGACTGACAGTGATATATTTTGTACCTACTGATATATTTGCTATAAAATTGCATTGTATTCACCTTGGCAAAGACTGTAGACCTGCAAGGTTATTATTTTTATTTCTCTTTAAAAATTACACTAACAGTTGTAAAGATGCACTCTTTGGCATCTAGTATTGGTGCTGCCCTAGCTAGCAAAGACCAATCCAAAGACCCTTCCAAGGGAGATTGCAGCAAGAGAGGACGAGGAAGAAGAAATTTTAGAGGCAGAGGGGGCAGAAGCAAAAGATCATATTTGCACTGCAAGCATTGCGGAAAGACTGGGCACACATCAGATCAGTGTTGGGCTTCATGGGATTCCATCAAAGACAAGCACAACCAGAAGAAAGATGACCAAGATGCTAGTAAAACTTCTGATTCTTGTATTGTTGCACATTGTAATCTTGGATTTAATGAAATGACTTCTCTTTCATCTTATAAAGATTGTTGGCTGCTTGATACTGGTGCAACATCACATATGACATTTAGAAAAGACTGTTTTGAAGAACTGAATGAAACAATAGATGGCATAGTTTACTTTGCAGATAAATCAAGTATTAAACCAAAGGGAATGGGCACCATTCGACTAAAGATGCATGGAT
>LPNX010029201.1:1113793-1153238 GCA_001517045.1 Pseudotsuga menziesii | reverse complement strand
GATGACTTCAAACTTATTGGGTACTCAGACTCAGACTTTGATGGTGATAAGGAGACAGGAGTATCAACTTCTAGATACACTATGAGTCTTGGATCAGCAGATGTTTCATGGAGATCTTGCAAACAGTCAGTTCCAACAAATTCAACAATAGAAGCAGAATATGTGGCTGCAGCTGAAGCAACGAAAGAAATAGTATGGCTCAGGAATATACTTGAAGATTTGCAAGAAAAACAAGAGAACTCCACTCCATTGTTGGTCGACAATACTTCTGCAATCAAGCTGGCAAAGAATCCTAGATTCCATGATCGAACCAAACACATCAACACAAAGTATCATTTGATTCAACATCATGTAGAGGCCAAGATAGTCCATCTTCGACATTGTTCCACAAGTGATCAAGTTGCAGACATCTTCACCAAAGCGCTTGGATGAGAAAAGTTTGAAAGATTCAAAAACATGCTCGGACTTATGAACACCCCTTCGGATTAAGAGGGGGATTGTTAGAATAATCCGTCAGGATTATTGTAAATAAATAATAAATAGGAATATGAATAGATATGAATCCAAACAGGCTGAGCGGAAGGTGAAACCCAACCGCCATGAGATTTGTATAAGTATAGGCTTTTGCATTGGAATAGTTAATGAATCGGGAGTTATTACCAACAAGTTCAAACTCAGTGTTAATTCCTTAATGATGGCACATTACCCCATTTAGTGTAGTGCATTACCACCTATACTGTGGTGGATTACATATTATTTATGTCTTCTTGGATCTATTAGTTTTTATTGTATACCTTTCTCCCCTATATATAAGAAGGAGATATTCTCATTTTAGTCATCATTGTATATTGTCTTGTCTTGGGTACACAAGTACATTGTGTAAGGAGGTTCCTCTCTCGAAGATGATTATTATTTATCTATGTTATTCATTATTAAGGCATGGATTACTCTCTTTTGTTATATTTATGTTATTTTAATGTTATTTATGGAACTTGGTTGCATAACATTTGGTATCAAAGCTCTTTCCTCAGGACTGACTTCTCCAAAATGATTCTTCTTTGAATTTTCACTACAAAATTTTTTCTACAAGGATTCAGAGATCGAGGTTAAAAACCCACTTCTAGAATAGGACGAACTAGTTCCAGTACAAAATTAAGATCTCAGTACATAACCATTTTTTAGATAATTGTGGAGGAATATAGGTTTTTTTACTAGTCCAAAACCTAGTCTAAAACAGGTGTTCTGGGGAAAAAGGTCATATCTGAGACGTTTGAGATACAAATTGAGTGAGACTAGTTGCATATTAAAGAATATAGAGCATGCTATATGTGGTGAAGTTTCATATACATAAAAAAAATATTGGACACGTGTAATACCGTACATGTTCGCTCTTCTGGATATGCCAAAAATAAGAATCTTTGGGATATTTGTAATAACGTTTTTTTTGAAACATCCAAATTAGGCCAGACCTATAGCATTGGAAAGAGGACACATCAAGGTACCACAGGAATAAGTTTCAGACTCAGAGAAGTCAAAATTAAAATTTTACCTAAGTTACAAGTCGACCATAAAACAATCTTCTAATCAAGGTTTGAAAACGGTACGTCATTTTGCATTTGAATAGCTTTGAGTAGAAGGGTATATTTGTGGTAAAACCTAGGGTGTGATATATATTTATTGTTAAAAAATACACCAAAAGGATGTGGAAAGAATCACACTTCACTCAAACCCCCATAGGATTCATCACCGACATACGATTAAATTGAAGACATATATTTTAGGGTGTCCAAGTTGGAAGATATGAGTAAAGGAAATGTGAAAATTGATGACATAGTTAAATTGGAAAGAAGATGGCTAGTAAAGAGGATCTCAAAGGGATGTCTAGAAAAGAATATCTTCAAGACTTGAAGGAATTGATAAAGGATATAAAAAATAGCTTTATTTCTCATGTATCTACTCAAGAATAGGATAAGGAGGAAAAAGAGGACTTATTCCAGTCACGTCTGGAGAAAATTGAAAAAAAATTGGAGAGTAAGAAGTTGGAGTCGTCAAAAGTTGATGATTCACTACAACATCATGGGTTCAATTCAGGTCCAAGGAAATAATTTATCCCCAATATTAACATGAGAATGTTTGATTGAAAGGATCCAATCACATGGATATTTTAGATGGAGCAATTCATTGATCTACACCAGGTGCCCACTTTGCAAAAGGTAACTATTGCATCCTTATATTTAGAACCTGATCAATTTGTATGGTGCCAATGGCTTTGTGACCGTAAAAACAATTCTATTATCTCTTGGTCTATATTCACAGGAGACTGGTTGCACATTATGGGGATATAAATAACAATGCCTTCTTTATCCATTTGGTAAATCTCAAGCAAAAAGGTCCAGTTACCGAGCACATCAAGCAATTTCAGCAGCTAAGTCTCAGAGTGAAAAATATTTTAGAAGATAATTTGTTAGATTTCTTTATTGGAACATTGAAATATAACATTCAACATTAGGTGTGTCTCTTTTAACCACCATCCCTAGAGAAGGCTTTCATGATGGCAAGGAAGGTTGAAATTAAAAATATGGCAATGACTACCAGAAAGACCTTCTCCAACACATAGAGAGAAAATAATGTTCCTTCTTCTAAACCACCAAAAAGGTTGACACCCCAACAACTATATGAAAAAAGAGAAAAAGGATTATGCTTTAATTGTGACATTAAGTATAATAAGGGACATAGGTGCAGTGAGAAGAAATTATTCTACATAGATTGTGAAGAGGAAGAACCAAAAGAAGAGGAAGCATCTCAAGAAGAGGCGTCTTCAGAAGAGATAGAAGAGGATACTTTAGAAGAAATTACTCCACCATATCTTGTCATGCATTGGATAGAATTAGCACTCCTTAAACTCTCAAGATTGAAGGATAAATAAAAAATAAGAAGGTAACAATATTAATTGATTTAGGTAGTACTCATAATTTCATTCACTATAAATTAGCCAAAGTTCTTAATTTCTTTGTATATCCAACACCAGAGTTTCAAGTTATGATTGCAAATGGAGGAACTATAAATTGCTCAGGTAAATGCCATAATATCAATCTTTATATGGGTTAATATGTATTGAATAGCCCAATGATTTCTATCCCAATAGGTTAGGTTGGTGTTGTCTTAGGTGTCCAATGGTTATAATCATTGGGAACAATGATTTTTTATTTTTAAAAACTTTCATGAATTTTTTATGGGAAGGAAAATAACATGAGTTAAATGGTATCACTGGAAAACCAAGCAAGGTGATAAGCTATAATGGTATGACAGTTGTTGAAAAAGGGACATCAAGGTGTAGTTGCACAATTATGCTCATTAAATGTTCAAACATCAAATTTCCCTATCTCCCCAGATCTCCAAAGGGTCATTAATAAGAATTCCAAGGCATTTGAAGATATTCCCAAAGGTCTTCCACCTATTCGATACTTTAATCATGGTATCCCCTTAATTCTAGGAAATGTTCCTCCTAACATAGGGCCTTACCGATATCCCTATAGTCAGAAGAGTGAAATTGAGCGTATGATTACTGAAATGTTAGAGGCTAGCATAATTTGGCATAGCCAAAGTTCTTACTATGCACCAGTGGTAATGGTACCCAAGCCAGATGTATGATGGCGTATCTATCCCGATTATAGGGAGCTCAACAAGATCACCATTAAAGATAAGTTTCCCATTCATGTAATTGATGAATTGTTAGATGAATTACATGGAGTTGTTTTCTTCACAAAGTTGGATCGTCATTCCGGGTATCATCATATTTGAATGAAGGATGAAGACATCCCCAAAACAACATTCAGAACTCATGAAGGTCATTATGAATTTTTTGTCATGCCATTTGGTCTCACAAATGCACCTTCCTCATTTCAAGGTTTGATGAAATCTATTTTCAAGCATTTCCTTAGAAAATTTGTGTTGGTATTCTTTGATGATATACTAATCTATAGCAAGTCTTGGGAAGAGCATATTCAACATGTTGATAAGGTACTACAACTACTAAAGGAGAAAAAATTGTATGAAAAACCCTCAAAATGTTTCTTTGGGATAAAGGAGGGAGAGTATTTGGGTCATATTGTATCTCATGCAAGTGTCAAGGTAGACCCTAACAAAATTAAAGCCATGATGGATTGGACGATTCCCAAAACCATGAAGAATCTTCGATTATTCTTAGGTCTGATGGGGCACTACCGCAAGTTTGTTTGTAACTATGGAAGAATAAAAGCTCCTCTAACAACATTACTAAAGAAAGATGCATTTTCTTAGACTCCAGAGACAACTCAATATTTTCAACAACTCAAAGAGGAAATGTGTAAAGCTCCTATTTTGGCGACACCAGACTTCACAAAAACCTTTATTGTGGAATGCGATGCTTCAAGAAATGGAATTGGAGCTGTACTAATGTAAGAAGGACACCCTCTTTCCTTCACAAGTCATACAATCAATGGAAAGAACTTATAAAATCCCATTTATGAGAAGGAAATGCTAGAAATACTACATGCCTTGAAGCAATGGCACCCCTACCTTATGGGGAGACATTTCAAGGTTAAAACTGATCATGATATCCTTAAACACTTCTTGGAACAAAGGCTATATTCACAAGAGAAACAAAAAATGGGTGACAAAGATGTTGGGATATGACTTTGAAGTCATCTACAAAAAGGGGAAGAAAAATGTAGTCATAGATGCACTCTCTAGGAAAGATTAAGATGTTAAAGCATTAATCTATGTTATCTCGATCATCTAAACATATTGGATAGTCAAAGCAAGGGATGTATGGGAAGCAAAATGCGAAGTAGAATGTTGTTGCATATGCACTCTCCAGGAAACATGAGGATGTTGAAGCATTACTCTATGCTATCTCGATCATCCAACAAGATTGGATAGCCAAAGCAAGGGATGAATGGAAAAATGACGAAGAAATATGGAAATTCATTCAAAAGCTACAGCAAGATCCCAGTGCCTCTAATACATTTACGTCAAAAGATGACTTGCTATGGTACAAGGATCACCTATATCTTGGTAAGAGTTCCCAGCTCAAGAAAAAGGTACTTTTTGAATTCCACTCCTCACCAATAGTAGGGAACTCGGATTTCTTAAAAACCTACCATAGGGTAAAGAAATATTTTTTGGGGGATGGTCTTAAAACTGAGGTTCAAAACATTGTGATAGAATATTTGATTTTCCAACGAAATAAAGTGGAAACAATTAAGACCCCAGGTCTCCTACAACCACTTTCCATTCCAAGCTAAAGGTGGACATAGGTCTCGATGGATTTTATCACAGGTTTACCAAATTCAGAAGGAAGGAGCGTCATCATGGTGGTTGTTGTTAGACTTACTAAATATGCACAATTATGTGCACTATCTCATTCCTTCAAAGCAAGCACAGTCGCCAATTCTTTTATGGAGATAGTCAAAAAAATACATGGTAGTCCAAATATTATAGTAAGTGACAGGGATCCCATTTTCACTGGAAAATTTTGGACCAAATTATTTTCTTGTTTGGGTACTTAACTGGCTCATAGCTCATCTTATCATCTTCAATTTGATGGACAAACAGAGATCATAAAAAAATGTTTGGAAGGGTATCTCAGATGTATTGCAGCTGATAAACAAACACAATGAGTCAAGTGGTTACCCTTGGCAGAATGGTGGTATAACACTTCCTTCCATACATCATAAAAAATGACCCCATTTATGGAACTTTATGGCTATCCTCCACCATTCATCACATCTTCAATAAGAGACTCCTCTAAGGTTCAAGAAATGGCATACCACATGAAGCATCAACAAGAAGTTATTCAACTATTAAAGGACAACTTGAATCTAGCACAAAATCGAATGAAACAACAAGCAGATCAACATCACAGTGAACGAAGCTTTAATGTGGGGGATTGGGTGTTTTTAAGACTACAACCATACAAAAAGATGTCCCTGAAGAACACTAAGAACGATAATAAATTATCACCTAAATACTACGATCCCTACAAGGTGCTACAAAATATTGGTAGTATGGCCTACAAATTGGAACTACATGCATCTTCACAAGTCCATTTATTTTTCCATGTTTCTTGTTTGAAGAAGGTAATCAGTGACAAGATACTAGTTCAAACGATATTACTAGAACTTGACAAGGAAGGAAAAATAATCTTGAAGCTTGAAGAAACCACTAAAATAAGAACTAGACAGCTTCGAAATCGATAAATTCTAGAGTATCTCATTAATTGGAAGAACTTGCCCACAGAAGATTCAACATGGGAAGATGAGTCCTTTATATAGCAACATCCAGAACTAGTTCAGTGTTGAGGACAACACTTTTTGAAGGGGAGGGGCATGCTAATCCCTTAATGATGGCACATTACCCCATATAGTGTAGTGCATTACCCCCTATATTGTGTTGCATTACATATTATTTATACCGGCTTGGGTCTATTAATTGTTATTGTACACATTTGTCTCCTATATATAGGAAGGAGATATTCTCATTTTAGTCATGATTATATATTGTCTTGTCTTGGGTACACAAGTACATTTTGTAAGGAGGTTCCTCTCTCGAAGAGGATTGTTATTTATCTATGTTATTCATTATTAAGGCTTGGATTGCTCTCTTTTGGTCCATTTCTGTTATTTTTATGTTATTTATGGGACTTGGTTGCATAACACTCAGGAGTCTTACCTTGGGTTCTACGAGATCTTATAGGAATTAAGGGCATCCACCAAGGTAAAGGTAAAGGGATGACTCAAAAATTCCCCAGTATGCTCACCATTTTATGTTGATGCACAAAATGACTCAAGCAAAAGCAATGAAGAAATTCCCTTGGAGGGTTGGTTAAGGGGAAAAAGAGAATGGAAATTTAGGTATTGTTTAGATCCCTCAACATTGATTAACCTACAAATGTTAGTCAAACTATATATATACAATTATCTACTTAGTGAAATTATGAAATAAATGAAACAAAACTAAATTAACAAGTATGCAAAGAACTAAAGAAAAGAAACAGAAAGCATTAGTTATTAAGTAGAAGAAAACTAATTATAAGTTATCCGAATGAAAATAATTTATGTTTTAGATTGCTTAGCTGAATAATGTGTGAAAATATTACGTAAAATAAGCATTAAACATTAGCTTGTTAAAATTGTGGAATCTGATTATTTATGCTATATGCAGTGCAACTTAAAAGATTACTATGTGAAATATTGATTATTATCTACACAATGAAAGAACTTTAGCTCAGTGATTAATGTTATGTCATTGCAGTAAAACAGATTACTTAGTTCCCTTTTTTAAATATCAAAATGTTAATTAGTTGTTGCATAAATTTGTCAACAATATACAAGTGATATATATATATATATATATATATATAGTTTTTAAAAGGAGCCAATAAAGGAACATAATAAAATAAAGAGAACGATTTACATAAATGAATTAAAATATCAAGAAAAGAACATATGTATGCCCAATAATTGTTTTATTAATGAGAGTTTGATCACCATTCAGTGAATAACAGCTGGGATCAGTTGGAACCCTTGAGGACAAGACGTTTTCAAGACCCTATGTTGCTCCAAATATTCCACAACTCAGTCGGGTGAAGCCTTGGACATCGTGAAAATGCTCACGCTTAGATTGTCTTCAAGTAACATGCATACATGACTGTGTTTCTACCTTGAAATATATAGAAAATAACAAATGACATGTAGTATAATAGAACATACCTCCAACAAAAAGACACTTTGCTTTCACCCTAATGGATGGACCTAAAATTAGTCTAGCGTGTCATCGCTGCACTGTTAGGCTATCCGAAAACTACGTGTGAAGGTAAAAAGAAAAAAGCTATAGAACATACCTATACTTGCTCTCCTACCTTCAATGCCTTAAGCATTCACCTTTGCCTCATATTTAAACATGCCTAAGAGATATCCAAATATTTTGAATGCCTCTAGAAGCTTAAGAGTTTTGGAACGTTCGATGTCTTGGTAGACTAATGGACTCGAAAAATGCTAGGCAACGCAGTTTTACAAGTGAAGAATGCTTTGAGGATCTTATAACTAATGGGAGTTACAAACGACTAATCTAATTGAAGATATGAGAAAATAACATAGCCTGAAAACTTTGGTAGAGTAGTAACCAAATACAATAGTAACATCCCAACGAAGGAATAAAACATCTCCGTAAGGTTACACCAATAAAATACATTTAGAATATTCTTCGAAGTTACAATATTTCAACACCTTATGTTGAATGTTATCCTTCAAGGTTCCAATAAAGAGATCCAACAAATTATCTTCTGAAATATCCTTCACTTTGAGACTTATTTTCTGAAACTACTTGATGTGCTCTGTAATTGGACCTTTTTACTTGAGATTTACTAATTGGCTAAAGAAGGTGTTGCTATATATCCCCATAATGTGCAATCAATTCTTCTATGTGTTGGAGACATTTACCCAACATGCACACTTAATTTTGTCAATTTGGCCTTGTTACACCACTATCCTAATTTTTATTGACTTAATCGGAATCAGATGAGCACACTATGACATCAACATGAGCACACCCATGCCTACCTTTGGTCAAGGAGGCCAACTAAGCTTTCTCCTTCATTCGGGGAGGCTAACTAGGCTTCCTCCTTCAAACAAGGAGCATTCCGGGGGTGATCTGAGTGTCATAAATGCACCTAATTGTTAACTGATTGTTACAATCAGTTAAGCTAAGTGGTGAAGGCGCTTCCATTCATTATATTGATTATTTTTATTAATATTTATGAACTAGAGTCTACTAGGGCGCCTCCAACCACCTTTGATGACTAGTTTGACTTCAGTTAACCTCATCAGGTTTCATTGGAGTTAATGATGCGCTACCACTTGTTGGTTGGCATGAAGTGACATGCGTTTGAGCTACTTTCAGTTAGACTTAGTCATCCATTGCACTCCGACTTTAGTTAGGACTCAATTGAGTCAATCTGGACTTGATTAGTGGGTTAACTAGGTGTGTTTACTGTGGCTTACAGTCAGTTAAGCTACACCCATTCATTCAATTCGAATGACCTCCTTAGGAATTTGAATTGTCTTGGCATTCATGCACCTTGCATGATCATTATATTGTATTACTCATTATTTATTGATTATACATAGATGCTACTCCTATTGCAGCACCATTATGCCATTTTCATGCTTAATTATATGAAATCTCTTATGAGACTATGTTTTAGTCCCTAGATTACAGTGACAGATTAATAAGGTATCAAAGCTCATGGTGGGATGAAGCTCAGATCTCTCAAAACATTGTTTTTGATGGATCTTACATGAAAAATTGAGCAAAAGCTCAAAATTCCAGCACTACACTAGAAGCCAAGGCTTACCACTTAATACCTCAAGTAAAGGAATTGTTGATCAACTATGCTGGGTGTGATGAAAGCCTAAAATGTGCAGGCTATCCGACCTTACGGTGCCCCTTTTGTTGTGATTTCCAGGTTTTAATAGGTGAAAAGCATTTGCTACAGCAGTTTGAGATGGCTTCTTCCGTTGAACTCTTGACTCCATTCAATTTCCATTCATGGAAAGGAGATATGGAGATCCAACTACGTGCCACAGGACTCTACCAGGTCACTATGGAAACTGAAGAAGAGCCTACTCATGTGATAGATAGAGCTATATTCTTGAATAAGAAAGATGAAGCATTCAGATTCTTATGCCTCTCTATTTCTCGAGATCTTCTTTTCCACCTCTCAAGATTGAAGAATTCAAAGGAAATTTGGGACAAATTGGACACCCTGTATGGAAAATAGGATGATTTGAGAGTTTACTAGCTTGAAAATGAGTTGATGTCTCTCTAGCCTTTCAATTTAGAGACCTTAAATGATTTTTTCACAAAGTTCAAGCACATTGTCTTACTGTTCAAGCAGTGTAAGGTGGAGAAGGAGGATGGTCAGCTCATCCTCACCATTTTCTCCAAACTTGGAGATGATTATTTGGTGTTTGTTTCTACATTCCGTGCGGGGAAGCTCATAATTCCTGGATGGAAGATGCCTTCACTCAATGCCTTCATTGAGTCCCTAACAAGTGAACATGATAAGCATGTCCAGATGAGGATCATTAGATCCTCCAGTGATAAAGATCTCTATGCTTCGGGGCCCAAATATCTAAAGGGTAAAGGAAAGCAACAGAAGAACCCAAATACCAAATTCAAAGCTCCTAAGCCTAAATTTGAAAACCAGCAACATGAAGAGTCTTCTGGCTCGAAGAAGAACAAAAGCAAAGGGCATTATTGGAAAGGAAAAAGTCAAGTGTTCATAGCGGGAAGGGCTTCCACCCTGAACATGCCGGCATGAAAAAGAAACTTGATGAAGCTACTTCTCTTCTTGAGAAAAATCACATCAATCTTCTGGTAAGCTTTCGGAGGAGAGATCAGCAAGATTGAGAACCATAGCATGAAAGAGGTCATGCTCTCATGGCAAGCACTTCGAAGTCCAAATCTCTCTTGATAGATTATGGAACTTTGAATCACATGATGGATGAAAGAGACTCTTTCTCATCTTTGGAGACCGGTAAATCCATTCCCATCCACATGAGAGATGACTCCACAATCATATCCGAAGGACAAGGTACTGTAAATCTTGAGCATGGTTATTTTTCCAATGTTCTATATGTACCATCTCTTGCATCAAACCTCCTAAGTGTTTATCAAATGACACATATGGGAGTGCCCAAGAGAGTCTCCTTTAGCCCAGGTGATGTAGAGATCATAGAACATACATCCGAAAAACTTGTAGCAAAAGGCCTTGTAAACCATCATGCAAAATCCTACGAGTTTTCCCATTTTGTGGTGGATGCAAATCCCACCGCATTGCTGACTCATGGAAATAGGGTTAGTAGACTATGGCATGAGAGGTTTGGCCACCTAAACTTCAAATACTTGTATCAATTACAGAATAATTCCATGGTTGGAGGCCTCCCAGTCATCAAAGCTACCACCGGAATTTGCAAGGGTTGTGTTGTTGGAAAGCACCCTGAGCATAAGTTTGATCGGGGGAAGGCAAGTCGAGCATCATGCATCTTGGGGATGATACATTCTGATATTAGCGGTCCCATGCCTACCACATCCATGAATGGATCAAGGTACGTTCTCACTTTCATTGATGACTTTTCCAGATACACATGGGTTTTTTTTATCAAAAAGAAGTTGGAAGTCTTGGAAAAATTCACTGAATTGAAGGCATTGATTGAGAATGCATCTGGAAAAAAGATCAAGATTCTGAGATATGATAATGGTGGGGAGTATATCAGTAATGAGTTACTACATATATTTTCCCAAAGTGGTATTCATATCCAACATTCATTTCCCTACACTCCCCAACAGAACGGTGTAGCGGAGAGGAAGAATCGATCTCTCAAGGAGATGACCACTTGTATGCTGGAATCAAAGAAGTTGGATGCAAATTTGTGGGAAGAAGCCATGAATGCTATGGAATATATTTATAGAATATTTCTACACTCATACATGAAAGGGAAGACCCCTTTCAAAGCATATTTCATACACAAGTCAGATGTGTTGAATCTAAGGGTGTTTGGGTCCACTGCATGGGCCCAAATTCCGCTTGATAAAATGAGGGCTTGCAACTACAAAGCATCGAATGTATGTTTATTGGATATCCTGATGAATCTAAAGGTTTCAAGCTGCTGGATATTATAACAAAACATATCATCATTGAAAGGAGTTTCATGTTCGATGAGCCTCTTCAAGAGGTAGAACTAGTGAAGGAGAAAACTGCTGAATTTCCTTCCTATTCTACTGAATATTTGGATGATGGAATTGGGGGTGATGACCCTGATTTGGATCCTCTGATTTTTGATATTAGTGAACAGAAAACATTATATGTTGAATCATAACCTGAAGTACAAAATCATCTCCCAACCTGGGCCCGACAGACACTCTCCTCCGCAGGTGATAACATTGGAAATTCAGATGATCCAAGGAGAACCCGGTTTGATTTCCAAAGAGCAGGTATTGCGCTCTCTTGTACTGATTATTTTCTATTCAAATATTGTTATTTAATGATAATTTCATATCCTAATTCTTACTACCATGCTCGGAAGGATCCGAGATGGAAAGCTGCCATGGATGAAGAAATGAATTCTCTTCAGAAAAACACTACTTGGGAGCTAGTTTCTCTTCCTCCAGGGAGGAAATTGGTTCAATGCAAGTGGTTGTTTCAAACTAAGGTTTCTGCTGATGGAACAACCTACAAATATAAGGCAATTCTGGTAGAAAAATGTTTCTCCCAGGTCCAAGGTGTGGACTACCATGAGACTTTTGCATAGGTTGCAAAAATGGACTCCATCCGCCTAGTTTTGGCAATTTCTGCATCTAAGCACTGGGAAGTGCATCATATGGATTTTAAGTCTGCCTTTCTGCATAGAGATCTTCATGAGGAGATATACATGAAGCAGCCTAAGGTCTAAATTTCTTATCCATCTTTGGTTTGCAAACTAAAGAAGTCACTATACGGGTTAAAACAGGCCCCAAGAGAGTGGTATTCCAAGATGGATGCATTCCTTCTCTTGCAAAACTTCCAAAGGTGTAAATCAGATCCAAATGTATATATACAGCAGTATGATGGTCATTTGATTATTATTTTTTTATATGTTTATGAATTACTTATTACAGGTAGCACAGTTGCTTCTATTTCAGTCATCAAAACTGCTCTCCACAATGCATTTGAAATGAGCGATTTGGGGCTCTTGAAACAATTTATGGGGCTCGAAATTGAGCAAAATATTGATGGGATAATGGTCACTTAGTACAAATACATATGAGACCTGTTAGTCAAGTTCAAAATGGCTGAATGTAAGGCTGCTCCATTCCCCTTCCTTTCAGGGATCAGCCTTGAAGAAGGAAAAAGCACACCTCCCATGGACTGCACTATTTATCGACAACTGATAGGTAGCTTTCTCTAATTGACTCATTCTCGGCCTGATATCTATTATGTCATGAATGTTGTGTCAATATACATGTAGTAGCCTCATGATATTCATTGGAAGGCAACCAAGAGGATCCTCCAATATATTCAGGGAACCAAGACCTACAGCATTCACTATGCTGCAGACTTTGAGCTAGAGCTGGTTGGTTACATAGATTCCGATTGGGTGGGTGATTCTACTGATCAAAAGTATACTTTCGGATATGTATTCATGGTTGATGGTGTCCCCATTTGCTGGTCTAGCAAAAATCAGGCCTCCATAGCATTGTCTTCAGCAGAGGCCGAGTACCGAGGAGCGGTGAATGCTTGCCTCCAAGCTGTTTGGTTGCAAGGCATTATTTCAGAGTTTGGTCTTGGTAGTAATTTTTCCACTATCTTCTTTTGTGACAAACAAATTGCTAATAAGATATATAAAGATCCAGTTACCAGAAAGAGGACCAAGCATGTAGAGATACACATGCACTATATCAGGGAATTGGTGCATGACATGACCATCATTATACAATACTGCCCTACTGATGAGCAGATTGCAAACATCT
The DNA here is from genome assembly GCA_001517045.1 of Pseudotsuga menziesii. NCBI lineage: Eukaryota > Viridiplantae > Streptophyta > Pinopsida > Pinales > Pinaceae > Pseudotsuga > Pseudotsuga menziesii. The sequence goes on along the minus strand of LPNX010029201.1, from coordinate 1,139,687 downwards.
TCACCAAGAGATTTTCAGAAAATAAGTTCACTTACCTCCTTTCACTGATGGGGGTGAGTTCATCAGGGTGATCAGAGTAATTTCAGTGTTCAGCTTGAGGAGGGGGGGGGGGGGGTTCCCACTGGGTTTTCCCTATTTTCCTCACTTAGATTTATTTTTGAGCATTGTTTGAGTTACATTATTGTACAGCATGACCTATGGCCTTTGTTGTCGGGGCCCTAGAATTTTATGCACTTTATTTTTACTTCTCCTGAGTATAGCTTAAGGGGGAGTGTTGGAGACATTTACCAAACATGCACACTTAATTTGGGCAATTTGGCCTTGTTAAACCACTATCTTAAGTTTTATTGACTTAATAGGCATTAGATGAGCACACTATGACATCAGCATGAGCACACCCACGCCTACCTTTAGTCAAGGAGGGAAACTAAGCCTTCTCCTTCATTCGGGGAGGCTAACTGGGCTTCCTCCTTCAAATAAGGAGAATTCCATGGGTGATTTGAGTGTCATAAATGCACCTAATTGCTAATTTATTGTTACAATCAGTTAATCTAAGTGGTGAAGGTGCCTCCATTCATTATATTGATTATTTTTATTAATACTTATGAACTGGAGTCAACTAGGGTGCCTCTAACCACCTCTAATGACCAGTTTGACTTAAGTTAACCTCATCGGGGTTCATTGGAGTTAACGATGCGCTACCACTTGTTGGTTGGCATGCAATGACATGTGTCTGAGCTACTTTCATTTAGACTCAATCATCCATTTCACTCCGACTTCAGTTAGGACTCAGTTAACTAGGTGTGTTTATTGTGGCTTACAGTCAGTTAAGCTACACCCATTCATTCAATTCGAATGACCTCCTTGGGAATTTGAATTGTCTTGGCATTCATGCACCTTGCATGATCATTGTATTGTATTACTCATTCTTTATTGATTATACATAGCTGCTACTCCTATTGCAGCACCATTATGCCATTTTCATGCTTAATTGTCTGAAATCTCTTATGAGACTGTGTTTTAGTCCCTAGATTACTGTGGCAAATTAATACTATGAATATAGACCAAGAGATAATATATTCATTTTTATGTTCACAAATCCATTGATACCATACAAATTGATCAAGTTCTAAATATAAGGATGCAATAGTTACCTTTTGCAAAGTTGGCACCTGGTGTAGATCGAAGAATTACTCCACCTGAAAAATCCACATGATTGGATCCTTGCCATAAAACTTTATCATGTCATTCTTGGGGATAAATTAGTTCCTTGGACCTAATTTGAGCTCATTATTTTGTAGTGAATCATCAAATTTTGAGAACTCAAACTATTACTCTCCAATTATTTTTCAATTTTCTCAAAACATGACTAGAAGAAGTCCCTTTTTACCTCCTTGTCCTCTTCTTGAGTAGATACACGAGGGATAAAGATATTTTTATATCCTTCATCAATTCCTTCAATTTTTTAAGATGTTATTTTATATCTGTCCCTTTGAGATCCTCTTTACCATCCATCTTATTTTCCAATTTAATTGAGTCATCCATTTTCACATTTCTTTGAATCAAATAAACCAACTTGGACACTCTAAAAGATATGTCTTTCATTTCATCATATGTTGGGGATGAATCCTCTGGGGGTTTGAGTAGAGTGTGATTTTTTCCACTTCCTTTTGGTGGAATTTTGAACAATAAATATATATCACACCCTAGGGTTTACCACAAATATATCCTCTACTCAAATCTATTCAAATTCAAAATGAGGTACCTTTTTCAAACTCTGATTAGAAGATTGTTTTATGGACGACTTGTAACTGAGTTAAAATTTGAATTTCGACTCTCTAGGTCTAAAATTTTGTATTTTTATACCCTAATGTGTCCTATTTCCAATGCCATAAGTCTTAACTAATTTGGATGTGCCAAAAAAATGTTAATTTTTTTTTATCTCCCAAAGCTTCTTATTTTTTTCCTATCTAGCATAGCGAACTTGTACGGTATTCCACGTGTCCAATATTTTGTTTCTGTAATTTAAAATTATACCACATATACCCTAGTATGTCTTCTTTTGGATGCAACTAGTCTCACTCAATTTGGATCTCGTATGCCTCATACATGACCTTTTTACCTAGAAGACATGTTTTACACTAGGTTTTGGACTAGTCAAAAACCCTATATTCATATACAATTATCTCTGAAAACGTAATGGAATGGGATCTTAATTTCACATTAGAGAAATATAGAGCCATTATATAAGTGGGGTTTTTACCTTGATATCGGAATGGTTGTAGAAAAAAAGTTGTAGCGAAAATTCCAAGATGACTAGTTTTGCAGAAGCCACTCCCGAGGAAAGACCTCTGATACCAAATGTTATACAACCAAGTCCTAGAAATAACATAAAAAGAATAGAAATAGACCAAATGAGAGTAATCCATGCCTTGATAATGAATAAAAAATATAAATAACAATCCTCTTCGAGGGAGGAACCTCCTTACACAATGTCTGTGTACCCAAGACAAGACAATTTATCATGCTTCTTCAAATGAAAATATCTCCTTCCTATACATAGGAGACAAAGGTGTACAATAAAAACTAATAGACCCAATCTGACATAATAATATGTAATACACCACAAAATAGGGGGTAATGCACCACACTATAGGAGAAATGTGTCCAACATTTAGGGCCTAACAATCTTATAGTCTCTACTTGAATGTAGTCTGAACCTAGCCTTCCAACATTTGGGGTCAAAAATCATCAATGATCCATGGAAATAACTTCCACTTATCTACATGGCACATTGAAGACTCTTCCCTTTCTCTACTTGATAATCCCTCAAGGTTCTTCTTCCCTTTCAATTCTCTTCCAGGTAGACCAATTTATTCCATTATTGATCTACTCTCTCCCCAAGAATATGACAACTTGGAATTGGACACACACAATTCAAATATTGATGTGAGAGATTTTAAAGAAGCCTCAGTAAGAAAGGATAGTACTCCCCCTTAGGAAACGCGTCAAGGTAAAATCACCCAAGCACCTCCTTTCATCTTTCCCCTTTGTGATATCATTGTCCCCTTCTTGCCTCCTCAAGCAAGATTTTTGGTAGGTATTATATATATAGTTTTGTTAAGGAGCCAAATAAAGGAACATAATAAAATAAAGAGAATGATTTACATAAATGAGTTGAAATATCAGGAAAAGAACATATGTATGCCCAATCATTGTTTTATTAATGAGAGTTTGATAGCCATTCAATGAATAACAACTACAATCAATTGGAACCCTTGAGGACAAGACGTTTTCAAGACCCTATGTTGCTCCAAATATTCCACAACTCAGTCGGGTGAAGCCTTGGACATCATGAAAATGCTCACGCTTAGATTGTCTTCAAGTAACATGCATACATGACTATGTTTCTACCTTGAAATATATAGAAAATAACAAATGACATGTAGAATAATAGAACATATCTCCAACAAAAAGACACTCTGCTTTCACCCTAATGGTTGGACCTAAAAGTAGTCTGGCATGTCATCGCCGCACTGTTAGGCTATTAGAAAACTACGTGTGAAGGTAAAAAGAAAAACGCTTTAGAACATACCTATACTTGCTCTCTTACCTTCAATGCCTTAAGCATTCACCTTTGCCTCATATTTAAGCATGCCTAAGAGATATCCAAATATTTTGGATGCCTCTAGAAGCTTAAGAGTTTTGGAACGTTTGATGTCTTGGTAGACTAATGGACTCAAAAAATGATAGGCAACGCAGTTTTACAAGTGAAGAATGCTTTGAGGATCTTATAACTAATGGTAGTTACAAATGACTAATCTAATTGGAGATATGAGAAAATAACACAGCTTGAAAACTTTGGTGGAGTATATTTCTCAAACCTTTTCAATATCTCCACAATCATCTTCATCACTATCCATGAAGATATCCTTTGCCAAGTCCTTGTTTTTCTTTTTACAGATTCAGGATAAACACTATCTCTTCCTTCTAATATTCTAATAGAACTCATCAACATCTATGCCTGTAACAACCCTGTTAGTATCAAAAAATCCTAGGAGAGAGTGTAGGTCATCTAGTATTTCCCTCAAATCAATTAGATTCTCAATCTCTTCAGCTAGTAATTCTGGAGTCTAAATTTGTTCATCAAAATTCACGATGGCTTCATGATGGATTGTTTGGAATTTATCCATTTATTAATCCATTCTATGTAGGATTCATCATCAAGTATAGAATATGGCAAAGCCAATTTTCTAAGACCTTCTTCTCCATACTCTTTCGTATGTTGTAATGTTGTGTCTCTCCTATCTTCTACTTCAGAACAAAGTCCCTCAAAAATGGAATTATATGCACCTTTGTAAAAAGGTAAAATTTGACTAGCTGGATCACGAACAGTCACATAGATGTGTATCCTCTTATTGCTAAAATCTATTGTGTTGAGAAGTTTATAAATGAAATCATTGCGGGCACTATTGAGTTGGGATTCTAAAAAAATTATCCCAACTCTTTAGTGTCCAAAACAAAATTTGCCTCATGGGGGTGATTCTCCAACATACTTGGCATCATACTTGGCATTGTCCCCACTAGGTTCACCATCAACAACAACTGTATGACACAAGGAAAGTATTTTTATAAATTTTTGAATCATATATGGTCTTTAGTATTCCTGCCATCAGATTTTCATGTCTACGATCTCTCAAGTTGAATCCTTTTTTAAGAGTTGGACGCAATATTCTTTCCAACCCTTTATCATCATGGCCTTCTATACCTCAGTCACACTAATCCCATAAGACACATCAGCAATTTAACGTTTGAATAATTCCATCTCATTACATGTAAGAGTGTTTGTCTTGTCTGAAATGATGGTGCCATGTTGCACGTTGCCACTAATTCTAGTTTATTCCTTTGTGTATCATGCCATGTTGCCACTTATTGAAAGTTACCAAGGACCAAGTTGCTCATCGTGTTCATAGTTTCCCTTGGTGATGGTCTAGGTGGTGACAATGGACTATGCTTTCCATGTTCTTTGCCACCATTTCACTAAAGTTCACGATGATCGTTGTGTAACCATAAGGTTTCTGGTTGACTTGTTATTTCACTATGCATACATTATTACACCACGCTGCATTTGCATTTTTATGATGAATCGACCTTGTTGAGAGCATACTGGCCACTTATCCATAATGGTGATGAGTTGTCACATGCACAAAATCAATCAAGATTACTTTAATTTTTTCCATGCTATTCCCCTTAGAGGCATCTAACATTTGCGATGGAATTTTGAAAAATGAGGTTTAGTGGGTGTGAGAAAAACTTTTCTTTTTGGGATGTTTATGGTGACGAGTTCCATGAAAATAAATCAGGAATTCTTATCAATGGACACTCTGTCAGGATTATTAATCCTCCCTTGTCCAAATTTGGTCATATGTCTAAATCGGGAGTTATGTCTAAATTGGGAGTCCATCCAGTCTATTTATAGTCATTAACACCATTGGGTCCACTTGACCTAATTGGGGCACATGTTTCAGTTACTAAAGTGTGGGGAACACTAATTAAGGCTCACTGCCACTGATTGCACTTGATTGCATCAGTTCAGGAGCCTCCTAGACCAATCCCTACAATTTAGGAAGCCACTGGGAGTGCCGAAACCAACCAAGGTCAGTTCACTTCAGTTGATGACTAGTCAAGCTAAGTTAGGAGTCAGTTACATTCAGTGCTAGTCCTCTACATTCAGTTAGCGCTAGGTTTACTTGACTGCACTCATGTGGGGCGCATTTCTCACCTACCACTGTCAGTTAACCTTAGTCAACACTGAATGTAACACTTGAGTTGTGTTTTAGAGCTCCGATGAACTCCAGTTATGGTTTAGACAAGGTCAGTTAACTATTGAGTCCTCCGATAGTGATTTAGACAAGGTATTGGTTGCCTACAGTCAAGTAGAGTCTAATCAATTCGAACTTCCTCATGTGGATTCGAATTGCTTGTGGCTATTAAAGCCATTGTACTTCATTGTAATTATCTATCTAATTACTCTTTGATTAATGAAAAGCATTCACAGCTGCAAGCCATTTTTGCACTGTTTCATTCTTCAATAACTGAGTAAATTGTGTGATCTATCATGTGAGTTGTGTGTTTGTCCATAGATCTATGTGCTCAATTTAATATGGTATCAAAGCCTCGGTGGACAAGGCACTTCTCCTCCTCAGATCTCCTACTGGATCATTTTTTTGTTTTGCAGGTACAACTTCGAAATGATTTCATCTTTGATGAGACAAGGTCTCTGTCGGGTGTCTATTGGGCTCGGTAAAGAGTGTTTTAGTAAGATTAACTGACTGAATAAAAGTGATGGAGCTTTTGGAACAATAGCAATAGGTCTTTCTCCTAGCTTGCGCTACCTCATTAGATCTATTGAAGACCCGAAGGAACTTTGGACAAGATTGGACAGAACCTTTGGAATGATTTATGAGGATCATAATAACACTTTGGAGAGAACATCCAGCACCATAAGCATCCTTGATCCAAAAATCTAGGCCTCCACTCTCTCTGATGAAGTTGTTCAAGAGAAAGAAGAAGCAGAAGCTTCTACACAGTCAATTCGAATTGAAGACAGTCTCCATGCAGTGACTCCTTCTCCTGATGCTACAGAAGTTCATGAGATCTCTGATATCTCATCTTCTCATATTGCTGAAACAGAAGAAGACATTCAAATCTCTGATATTGAAGAAAAATTCTACTGCACTTCCATGCAAACATTCATTGGTGATTTTCCTTTAAATTCTGTGCAAAATTTACAAGTAATTGCTTCCGAAAGTGAAGAGAAATTTGATTTTTCTCTCTCTAATGTTGCTACTAGTGTGAAAATATGTGATACCTTGGATATTTTGGAAGAAATATCAGATTACCAAAGTGATCCATTCGCTCCCCATGATCTATATTTTCCAGCAAATTCCTACAGGATTGCATGCACCAAAATTCAGAATTTTGAAGAAGAAGAAAGCTGTGCATCCACCGTCTCGGTTAACCATTTATTTGAATCTGATATTAACCTTATTGGATCTGATATGATCTTATTTAGATATGATATGATATTTCTTGGTTTAATATATCAAATTCATAATCTTTCAGTACCACTTGTAGCCGTTCTCATCAACGGTGTGAAGAAACAAGTACCGCAAGTCTCCTACAAAACTGTTGCTGGGGATTTGATTCCATTTCACAGTTTTGGATCTGTTTTGAACCTATTTAGATCTGATTTAATTTCTGATCTGATATTATTTGGTTCATATTTTAAAATCCAAAAGCCTTCAGTCATGCTTGTAGCTGCTCTCACCAATTTTGGTGTGAAAAATCAAGTACCGCACTTTCTCTTCAAAACTGTTGATGGGGATTTGGTGTTAGTTTCCTCATATGAGGTTGCTGATATTTTATTATGTGATTCATTATCTATTTCAGAAGCTATATCAAACTATGGAGCTCAATAATTCTCTCTCAACAGTCCCAGTGCTTCTTTACCATTGATCACATGCTCATCTCCTCACAGAACTAGTAAAGAGGAAGATTTTCTGCACACCTGCTCCTAACACTTGGGGCTGTTCTTACCACTCATGGTTTTCTGTTCATGGATGCAACATATCAGTTTCTTGAGTGTTCCTCACGTTCTGTGAATTCTCAAGAACCTTTTCTCACTTTTCAGTTGATTTCAGTTGCTCTACATGGGTCCAGTCTTCATCCGGCAGCTGTCTATATTTCTGATTTAGTTGAACATATCATTCTTATTCCAAAGAGGAAGATTCCTCCAGACATAATGATGGATAGGTTCACATGACAAGCCCCAGGATACCTATGCACAGAAGAACCAGATTAATCCTGATTCTACCTACTTAATTAGAGGGGGGGATTTTTTCCCATGTGGTTTTTCCCCAGCACCTTATTTTTGAGCAGTTACTTTACTTTACTTGATGTAATGGGTGACCTATGGTATTAGTTACCAGGGCCCACAGTTTGTCCAAGTTAGCATTCAGGGGGGGTGTTAGGATTATTAATCCTCCCTTGTCCAAATTTGGTCATATGTCTAAATTGGGAGTTATGTCTAAATCGAGAGTCCATCTAGTCTATTTATAGTCATTAACACCATTGGGTCCACTTGACCTAATCAGGGCACATGTTTCAGTTACTAAAGTGTGGGGAACACTAATTAAGGCTCACTGCCACTGATTGCACTTGATTGCATCAGTTTAGGAGCCTCCTAGACTAATCCCTACAATTTAGGAAGCCACTGGGAGTGCCGAAACCAACCAAGGTCAATTCAATTCAATTGATGACTAGTCAAGCTAAGTTAGGAGTCAGTTACATCCAGTTCTAGTCCTCTACATTCAGTTAGCACTAGGTTTACTTGACTGCACTCATGTGGGGCGCATTTCTCACCTACCACTGTCAGTTAACCTTAGTCAACACTGAATGTAACACTTGAGTTGTGTTTTAGAGCTCCGATGAACTCTGGTTATGGTTTAGACAAGGTCAGTTAACTATTGAGTCCTCCGATAGTGATTTAGACAAGGTCTTGGTTACCTATAGTCAAGTAGAGTCTAATCAATTCGAACTTCCTCATGTGGATTCGAATTGCTTGTGGCTATTAAAGACATTGTACTTCATTGTAATTATCTATCTAATTACTCTTTGATTAATGAAAAGCATTCACAGCTGCAAGCCATTTTTGCACTGTTTCATTCTTCAATAACTGAGTAAATTGTGTGATCTATCATGTGAGTTGTGTGTTTGTCCACAGATCTATGTGCTCAATTTAATACACCTAACCAAATAGAATTGGTATGATTTGCTGGAAAAAATGAACTTGGTTTAACAAGTTGGAATGGTCCAAAAATGACATGAAAATAAATCAGGAATTCTTATCAATGGACACCTGACCAAATAGAATTGGTATGATTTGCTAGAAATAATGAACTTGGCTTAACAAGTTGGAATGGTCCAAAAATGACATAAAAATAAATCAGGAATTCTTATCAATGGACACCTGACCAAATAGAATTGGTATGATTTGCTAGAAAAAATGAACTTGGCTTAACAAGTTGGAATGGTCCAAAAATGACATGAGAAGTGAAGGATGATGTGCCTTGTCAAACTAATAATCTCCATAAGTCATACCTTGGTGGAAGGGTGATAATATGACAACATGACGCATGATGTATGGACTTTACATCATGTTGTAACACTTCACAACCATGTCGATATTGAATATTAACATATTATTTTGCATAGCATAAGCACACCATGGCAAACACAAAATCTTGATCATAATCCATAGTGCTCACTATGGGGACTCATAAACATTCATTAGTAAATCCTTGACCTTGATCTATGCACATGGAATTCTTATAATCAATTTCACATTTTTATACCACAATATCATTATATTCAACTTACATGGATTTACTTATGTGACATAAACCACATCATAAAAATAATACATGATTTAACATATTATGATTTAGGCACCAAAACTCGTGTACTATTACATCATAAGTAACTTTTCTTATCACAATCTTGCAAACACTTGGTCTAAGGAAAGTTTTAGGAGTGAAATTTAGCCCACATGCTATTTTAGAATTTTTTCCAAAAAGTGATTCGCTAATTTTCTTTTTTTTCAAAGATAATTCGCCCAAATTCCATGGGATGATTATTTTTTACTCTCAAAATCGCCAAACATTTTATGGTTGCAAACTTAAGAATTAGTAAGATTCATCAAGGTTTCTACATTTTGAGAAAAATATGAATCCTTAAAATATTCGCTAACTTAGTCCAAGTGCTTCAAGTGGTCCTCCTAAGTTTTATTCAAAACTAAGTTGTTATCTAGGTACACATCTATTATGAAATTATCAAGATATGCTTGCATGACTTCATTCGTCATCTCATAATTGTTAAAATCATTTAAAATCATAATACAACAATCATCATTACATTTTGAGTATTTTCTTCCATGTATACATTGGATATATATATATATATATATGATCATAACGAAAATTCATATTAATATTATTGAAATATTTAGTTCCTTGATTTTAATATAATAGGCAGTGATGCATGATCATGCCATATCAATTATTGATGGAAATTATATTCAAGACTTAATAATCCATACACATTTTCCATGTATCATCCTTCTTTGAATCTACAAATAATGGTGGATCAATAAAGAAAAGCAGAAGGTTAAATGTGACCCTAATTCAAGAACCATTGACTTCAGCTCTAAGATGATGTCTTTATTTTCCAACAATGAAGTTTCACGCAACATCTCATTCAGTAAAATAACTCATGATATTAGGTCAATAAATTTCTTGCTTGTGTAACTTGGAGGCATTCTTCGGATATCCTAGAATAACTTGGAATAATGTTGCAATAACTTGTCAAAATACTTCTACTCTTCTCAGTCAATGTCCTAGTATTGATTTTAGAGTGCCACTCTATTCACATTATCTTGTTTCATAACTAACAAGGAAAACTATCATTAGGCTTTGACCAGTATCTAGGATTTAGTGAATGAAATATGTTGTAAGGGTATTGGATCTTTCTACATTATCACCTAGTAAATTGACCATCTTTAGAAATTTTGTATTGGTTTAGGAGTAGGATTTAGTTAATGAAATATGTTGTAACGGTTTTGGATATTTCTACATTGTCACCTTGTAAATTGACCAACTTTAGAAATTTTGTATTGATTTAAGAGTGGATAATAGATTTCTTCTCAACCCTAAGGATATGGATTTCCAAAAATCACACCACACCCATCCACTGGAACAAAATTGAACTATCTTTCATCTATAATTTGTTTATATATAAAACTTTACTTTCCATTGGAGCTAGACATGCAAATCTATGTACTCATTGAGCCAACCCGATATGTATGGTTCAAGTTACACAACTATAGGTAATTTATCTTTATACTCTCACTTTTGATATGAGGGTTGGTTGGATATCGACAACAAACACTATGGTTACAACATCTTTCTTGACATGAAGCATAATGTAGAGTAGTTTATTGTGCTTTATGGGTGAATCCATGAAGATGGGTGTCTATTTTGGGGGGTCTTATGAGAAAATAAAACTGATTTTTTCATGTTTTTCAACTTTGGGCGAACGAAAGTGATATTTTTGTTTAGAATTTCACTTTTAAGTAAAAACAAAATTTTTAGAAAATTATGTTAAATTTCTATTCATAATTTTTTCAATTTTTTTTATTGAGATTTGATATGTCGTTTTGGCAAATTTTTGACAGTGTGTCCTTATAAAATGAAAGGACTAAAAAATAGTCATGTTTGGTTGTGCCCCTAAAATCATTGTTAAACTTGTGCTTTTCAAAAAAAAATATGCTACGGCAATCTACACACAATATACTATTGCAACAACTATAAGTTTGTAACCAACAGATCTATATACTAATTATAATATTTTTTTGAATTCGATCAATGGAGAAACCTTGTCGGTTTTCAACATGTTTTCGATTGCGACACTTTTCTCTCAACTGACTATAAAACTTAAAAATTTACGAATACCCTTTTGAAGTAGACACTCCAATTAACTGCACCATATTTATTTCAATCTTTTAGGTGGTGTATTTTTAAAGTTATATATTTTTCATTTCACCACATTTTGAAAGAGATGAAACGAAACTCGACACATGTTAAGAAACAAAAAAATTAAAAATGTCGGATCTCACCTATACACAACAAAATCTATACCTACGGAAAGTAGATTTAATGATGAAGCTAATGGTATCAAGTTCGGCAGTCGATTTGTAGTGTAAGGCATCCATTTTACCTTCCGAAAATGGAGAAACCTGAAAACTGTGCAGGTTTCAGGTCTCTGAGGTTATTCGGTCGAATAAATATTCGGCTGAACAATTGTTCAGCCGAATAATGTTTTTCCGTTACAGAACCGTTACAAGAAAGGTTGTTCGACCGAAAAATTTCACTCAAAAAAAATTTCATCGATCGGAATTTTTTTTTTACGTTATCTATATTCATATAAGTAAAATGAAAGAGATGCATTATTTTTGTACCTTTTCATTTCGTATAAGTAAAAATATTTTTGAAGGGGTTTTCAGAGAAGATTTCTTTTGCCAAAGGATATTTTTACAAGGTATTTTTCTTCTTATTTATTTTCAAGGGGTACTTTTAAAGAGTTTTTTCCCAAGGCACTTTTGCCAAAGATTTTGTGTTCTAAAGTATTTTTGCAAATGAGTTATTTCTTTGTAAGAGGTTTTTCATAGAGTTTTTTTCCCAAGGTATTTTTGCAAAGTATTTTATTTCTTTCCAATGGGTTTTTCCAAAGGGTTTTTTTTCCAAGGTATTTTTGCACAGGAGTTATTTCTTTGCAATGGGTTTTTTCAAAGAGTTTTTTTTTCCAATGTATTTTTGCAAAGTAGATTATTTCTTTGCAATGGGTTTTTCCAAAGAGTTTTTTTGCAAGGTATTTTTGCAAAGGAGTTTTTTTTTTTTCAAAATATTTATATAAGTTGTCTTTTCAAAGAGGTTATTTTTTTTCAATTGTTTTACAAAGAAGATTTCTTTACAAGGTGTTCTTATTTTTTTCCAAGGGTTTTTCCAAATGAGATTAAGCAATCATGGGCAATAAGAGAAACTGTTAAGAAAAAAGTGATCATAAACGTGATGACGATGCTAATAGGGAAAAATAAAAACTTAGAAATAAAGCCAAAAGAGAAAGGGTTGCAGAAACGAAAGATAGAATTGAAGATATAAGAACAGATTTACATGACACTATTGATGAAATGGAAATTGAAAATAGGGTACAAGAAGAACAAATTAAAGTTGAAGAGACCATTGTTGAAGATGTAAATAGTGATTTGCATGTTAATGTTGATGAAGTCAATATTGAAGATCAAAATCAAGATCCAGAAATTGGACCTGGTATGTATATATCATGTATTTTCCAAATTCATTTTTAATAATGAATTGTATTTTTGGACATATGTTAAATTAAATTTAACTTGATGTATAAGTACTTTCACCATTGATGATGAAATGTTAAAAGACATTGATTGCGACAAATATGGAGAAAAATTACCCATACATGTTGCACGATATCGTTCTACAAAAATTTATAATGATATTCTCAAGGATTGTTCAATAGCAAGACAAGCGAAAATTTTGAGATGTTTATTGGTGTCCAAGAAGTTAGAAGGTGCTATGTCATTATTAGGTATTCACAAGGCGACAAAAGAGTCGAAACTGAAACATAATGTGATAGAAAATATAGGTGATGCAATAAAAAAATGAAAAATCCAGAAAGAAAGATACCAGTGCTGCACGTAGAGCAATTCAAACAACAATTGTTTCAACTAGTACTAGGAAAAAATGTTTGACAACACAACTAGCACAAGAAATTGGAACCTCAAGAAAGACATTATACAAACATAGAAAATTCAAAATGCAAATAGATGAAAATGATGAACTTGCTTGCTGGGCAATTATTTGTAGAAAACCTTACAAATATAGAATGGGAGAAGGTGTTAAAGATATTGTACAGAAATATTGGTTAGAACATGCTCGAGTTTCACGAAATTCAAGGGATGTGATATGACAAAGAGTATCACGAAATGTATATGAAATCCGTCCAAAACATATAATGGAAATGACATAAGTAAAATTGTTCAATAAATTCAAGGAGGATCATCGTGGAATTAATATGTCAATCACTACATTTATGCAACAAAAACCATGGTATGTTAGACCTATTACTATACGTGACACATGTTGTTGCCGTTACCATGTGTAAATTCAATTATATTACGACATGTTTCTTGAATTTGGTAAAATGTTTTGGAGAAATTCAACACCTCCGCCCACAGTATGTAAATTCATATCTCAAACTCTATGTGAGAGAAATCACGATGAAGTATTTTATAATAAGAAATGTGTCAATGGAAAACATTGTCAAGGTTGTGGAAATCTTGTTTTATTCCAGAATAAATACCCTATCGATAATGATCAGTCACTTTCAAATGTAACCGTTGATTGGAGAAGATATGAATACAACAATTATTCTACAATTTCTAGTGATGCACATTCCAAAAGAATTGATTTGCGAGAAGATAAAATCTGTGTGACAGATTTTCTCAAAAAATTTGAAAGTGAAATTTTAAAATACACCAAGCATTCACATAGAGCACGATGGCAAGACCTTCAATTCAAACATTCCCATGAAATTTTTCCAACTGGAACAATTTTATCTGTGGTTGATTTTGTAGAAAACTACACATTTGCTGTGCAAAAAGAGATTCAAAGTGAATACTATCATTATGACCAAGTTTTGATATTTGTCCATGTTCTATATAGACATTCTCAACAAGATGTTGATGGAATTGAAATCACATGTGACAATCGAGATGTGATTAAAGAATATCACTTTTATATCAGCGATGATTGTACACATGATACACATTTTGTTCAACATTGTATTGAAAAAAATTCTATGATTCACTTAAAAGTCGTAAAGTTAAATTCAATGAACATTGGATATGGTCGAATAAATGTGCGGGACAATTTAAATATTCACAATCATTTTTTTAGTTATGTCGACTTCATAAAGCACTGAATATTAAACATCGTTGGAATTTCTTTGAAATTGGACATGGAAAAGGTGAACATGATGGTGCAGGAGCATGCATAAAAAGAGCACTTCGAAGATGGAAAATGAACCATTCTTATAGACGATTCCATTCAGCTGCAGAGGTTGTCCAATGGTGTAAATCACATCTAAGCCATGATTATAGTCAACAATCAAAATATGTGCACAGGTATGTACATGATTTTTTTAAGTTATATTAATTGTCAATTTTAAAAAATGTATGTACTAACATTGAAGTATTTGTACACTAACATTGAAAGTTGTCATTTGTGATTTATCATTTATTGTGTAGGTTTTTTTGGCTTGTTGGGGTCCAAGATATAGATAGATCGATACCATACGAGGCTAGCACCATACATGGGACTAGAGAACTTCACTCTATTCAAATAAAATCCTTCCAAAATGTGTTTGCATTTGACAATAGAAAGAAATCATGTTTTTGTCATATTTGCACTGAAAATGTTGAATCTACAGAAGTTTGTGAAAACATAAAGAACAACTACGTAAAACATTGGAAACACACAGAGATTAATCCAAAAGGAAAAATGCCACTAGCAAGCATAGAAGAATTAGAATCAGAAGAAATAAAAATATCATCTGATGGCGATAGAATTTCAAATCTTGTTAGAGAAGGTAATGATCTTGTTGATTGTTCATTTTTGTCCATCATCTTATGTGCATATAGTCAATTTAACTCACTTAAAAAATATAACGCCAATTGTAATTTGCACATGAGATGTTTTCGCTGTGATTGCACCTTTAAACAATGACAACAATATAAAATATTATTTGATGCGATGCACTAAAGGAACAATGAAGTTATTGGAGGACCACAATGACAACATATTTACATACGAGAGAGGATCCATCATTTTAAAAGGCTATTTTTTGCAGCAGACCCATATGACTGAAAATTAGGTCTACTTTCAGGATTATGAACATGATGTTATATGTTTTCAGTATAGTTATTTAGTATATGCATATCGAATAAAATTGGTACAAGTTCCACCGAAAAAAAATTTAAAAATAGAAAATGGAAACTGTCCAAATATGACCATGAACGGATAATTGAGGACGACATTCCATTGCGATGTTTTTAATTATATCATTTATTATTTTATGTTAAAATTGGCTATTGTGCTCAAAGATGGATTGATGTTTTAGAATTCAGAATAATTGTGTACTTAGTCATTTAGTATGTTACCTTATTAGAATTCAAAATTGAACTTTAGTTTATTAGAATTCAGAATCAAGTTGCTAATGTTACCTTAGAAGTCATGGATTGAACTTTAATTTATTAAAATTCAGAATCATATTGCTAATGTTACCATAGTAGTAAAAAATATTAGAATTAAGAAGCAAGTTGCTAATGTTACCTTAGTATACAAAAATTTTAGAATTCAAAATCAAGTTGCTAATGTTACCTTAGTATACAAAAATTTTAGAATTCGGAATCAAATTGCTAATGTTACCATAGAAACTTCATGAATTGAGCTTTAATTTATTATAATTCAGAATCAAGTTGCTAATTTTACATTAGTATTAAAAAATATTCTATATGAGGCAGAGCATATTGCCAATAGAAAGTAATAAATTAAATTTATATGATGAGAGATAATATTCTAGTTATGTATATGACCATTACCTAAACTTTGATTGTGAATACAAGATGTGAGTTAGGAATATTGCACCTATCAAAACTAGATTGATTCTTGAAAATATTTTACATATACAAACATACATAAATTTAATAATACATACATTCATATATTTGCACTTATCAAAACTTTCTAACATTTATTCCTAACATTCATTCATACATTCATATATTTTCACCTATCAAAACTTCCTAACATTCATTCACACATTCATATATTTGCCCCTATCAAAACTTCCTAACATTCCTAACATTTCCTAACATTCATTCCTAACAGTCATTCACACATTCATATATTTGTACATATCAAAACTTCCTAACATTCATAACATTTTCTAACATTCCCCACATCGATTCCTAACATTCCCCATATTCATTCTTAACATTATATTGCACCTATCAAAACTTCCTAACATTCCTAACATTCATTCCTACATTCATATATTTGCACCTATCAAAACTTTCTAACATTCATAACATTTCCTAACATTGATTTCTAACATTCGCCACATTGATTCCTAACATTCCCCATGTTCATTCTTAACGTTAACATTCCCTATATTCATTCTTAACATTATATTGCACCTATCAACACTAAAAATATTTTATATCTACAAACATACATAAGTTTAATAATACTTACATTCAGATATTTGCACATATCAAAACTTCCTAACATTTCTAACCTTTACATATGCATGTATATAATCCAAAAAACAATATCTAAGGTCAATGTACATGTATATAATCCAAAAAAAACAATCATGAACATGTGAGGTCAATGTACATGTACATAATCCAAAAAAATAATCATGAACATGTGAGTTGAATGTACTTGTATATAATTCAAAAATTAAGCTCCTCGATACTACAATATATATATATCAACAAAAAAAAACAATATAAATAATTTTATAAATGGAAGTCCACCACTATCCTCCACTAGGGTATTCCATTGGACTCATAACAATCTGCAACATGTATAAAAACAAACTATGAATACATAAATTATTTAAACAATTTTAGACTAAAATACATTTAAATGTTAAACTAATATATCGAAGAACAATTCAATTATTAACAAAATTACCTCAAATTCTCTATCATCCAATGGAGTCTTCCATTTGCCTCTAAAAGCTGTAGGAGACCCAAGCTGCAACATGTATAAAAACAATTTATAAATCTTACAAATTATTAAACTATTTTAAACTAAATTCAAAAAAATAAAATATTAAACTTACAATTCCACCACTATCCTCCAATGGAGTCTTCCCTTTTCCTCGAAAAGATTGAAGAGACTCAAGCTTCAACATATATAAAAGCAATTTACAAATATCAAAAATTATTTAAACTATTTAAACTTATATATCAGATAACAATTCAAGAACAATTAAATTATGAACAAAATTACCTCAGTNAATATCTTTCAAACATAAATATAAATATGTAAGTAATAAATATACCTCTCCAAAATGCTCTTCTACATTTCCAGCATTTTGACTAGTGGAGACTCTAAAATTATGTTTTTTTAACGGTCGAGAAAACTGAAACCAATAAGCATTTATGTAACGTATTTATTACTATACATCAAAAAATAATTTATCATACATAGATATAATGTAACAAAAAGTTCAATTCAAAATAAATAAATAAATAAATAGCTTGAAAGTATACAAACCTCTCCTACACTTGACGTGTCATTTGATAATCTATCCGAAGCTATATCACGACAAACATTGGCATAGGCCTTTAGATATTCAATGCCCATACAATCTAACTCATCATTTGTTTTGTAAACAAAATTTTGCCGAATAGTGGCTTGAGCCTTCTCTTGACTCAATCCAACATCAACACCTACAAATGCCGAAGTCAAACCTTCGGCAACATTATGCCTTGCAGTTGTCACAACTTGTGATGTAGGCTCCATCTCTGACTGGTAAGTCACAAGCCTAGATGGACGAGATATCTAAGGTGGAGGTCAAAGAGTACTGGAATCTCTAAGAGCACCTTTTCGATTGCATATCCTCCCCTTTCCAACTCCATAAAACTCAGAATGAATATCAGTATAGTTTGGCTTCATTCCTATAAAAAATTCGGCATAAAAAAACCTAGCAAAATAATTAGGAACCTCATCGTTTCATTTCAACCAACCATAGGCTGCAAGGAACCGATCATATAAAAAATGTGCAAGTTCAGGTTGCTTAAAATATTGCACTTTCAATGCTTTACGCTTTAGGCCCTTTTTGAAGTTAAACATTGAGTTGACCTGTTCTCTAGTCACTCTCTGCTTCACGACAGCCCACTTTTCTGGACCCATCACCTGTGCCTTTCTTCTTTGTATCAAGGCAACAAAACTGTTTGTTGTTGGTCCAATATCCTCATATACCTCAATGAATTTTTGTAATGATTACAAAACCATCTCTATACTTTGTTTGTTCTCTGGAGCGAGATCCAAACTAGAAAAATCGTTTTGCAGCTTGTCATAGTGAGCCATACAACTTTCAAGGGTCGTTTGTTGAAGACCACTTTCCCATGGAATCTCCTCCAGTAAATCTGATGGATAGGTCATAATGGGTGTACAACCCTCAGCTAGTTGGACATATTGCATCCTAGCTTAACCTTCGCCAACCTCTGTAGGATAATGAGCCTCTTGCGAACCTTGCTCTGTAGCCATGCTTGTCTCCCGTACACAAGGTCGAGATCCATGTTCACCCATAGAGGATAAGGGGGGATCATCTCTACCACCATCGCCACGTCGATGGTCAGATGAATGTGAACTATACAATAAGCTTGAATCCCTAGGTGAAATCGACAATCTTCGATTATCATTTGGAACACCAACTCCCGAAGAATGTGATGACCTCCTATGCTTCTGTCTCAAAGGCTGCTCTTTTTCCATTTGATATGATATCTACAAGTTTACACAAATATCAACTCATAACATATTCAAATTCTACATGTTAATTCCTCAACTTCAAAGACCTAGCTACTAAAAAAATAAGTTTTTAATAAGGACCTAGATGTCCCTAATATTATCTAATAGTTCTTAAAATGAATACAGATGATTTATTATCTATTCCATTTGATATGATATCTACAAGTTTACATAAATATCAACTCATAACATATTCAAATTCTACATGTTAATTCATCAACTTCAAAGACCTAGCTACTAAAAAAACTAAGTTTTTAATAAGGACCTAGATGTCCCTAATATTATCTAATAGTTCTTAAAATGAATATAGCTAATTTATTATCTATTTCCATTTGATATGATATCTACAAGTTTACACAAATATCAACTCATAACATATTCAAATTCTACATGTTAATTCCTCAACTTCAAAGAACTAGCTACTAAAAAAACTAAGTTTTTAATAAGGACCTAAATGTCCTTGATATTATCTAATAGTTCTCAAAATGAATATAGCTAATTTATTGTATAATAGTTCTTAAAATGAATCATAGCTAATTTATTGTTGGATGTATGAGAAATTAATGCCCCAATCTTTGTGTTTTTTATTTTTTAAATGACTGGAACCAATATCGTCAAATATTAAGTAAAAGTTACATTTCTTTATGTCAAAGAATCCATTCATGAACATAAATCTTAATTTAAATCCTAAATTAATACATAAATTATATCTACAAATATTTTCATTATTCCATAGAATCATAAAAAAATGTTATCAATTTGAATTATTACGATAGGTGGTTACAATGTAAGCACTCAAAAATAGAAACAATTAAAATTATACTAGTCATCTTTATCTAATAAGCCACCCAAATACAAACAAAGCAGGAAGTAAGCAATGGTAATCATAGAGCTAATCTTGGAGTAGTGGGATAAAAATTTAGATTTATTTTGTATTAAATACATGGGACATTATAGGTACACTTATTAGCAATATACATGCTTACCATAATAAAAGACATGTTATAATAAAATAGAGTATAGGAAGCAATGATAGAATTTAATTCCAAACAAAAATATGTTGCACTCTATTCATTTGGATAGAATTTATGCGCTCTATGTTGCTTGGGCACCCGATTCTCACAGAAGTGTTACCCAACTTCGTCTTTTCACCCTTATACAATTATTATGCATGATTGTCATAAAAGAAATGCCTAGAATTTTATTTATGGTTCTTTCTTTGGACACAATCTACAACATTCATTATTTGAATGGCGTAATATGTACTCGCAATAGATGTAAAATGGGACATTCTTCTTCCTTAATGCATTTTGTCCTTCTTGTGGTGATTTAGATGACTTGGAGTTAGTTTTTATGTGTTATTCCGCTAAATAGATTCTTAGTTGTGCCATATTTCATAAGGTTTTTCTCTTTTTCACCATTACCAAAACCAGTTCCAAAAATGTTATCAAGCTTCTTCGGATTATTATTATTCTTCATTAACTAACATATTGATCTTATACATATTTAAAAGTGAAAATTTTGAAAATATTAAGTTCCTTTTGAATTAGTATGATAATCACATCAATGAACTTGGTTACCATCTTTTCTTCTCAATCCATTACTCTAACCCAAATTTTACAGTGGTTGAATTCTTAGATGTATGCATCTATTGTCTTGTTGATTTTTTTATACCTGTGCTACCATTGTGCTTCTTGTTTATCTCTTCCAATAGTTTATAAAATATGGCATGTCTTTAAAAACAACTTTGAAACCATCCCATGATGAGGATTATGTGGTGTTGAGGGTCATTTTATGCTAGCATGGATTCTCTATCCCTAATAAAGCTTTCTAATGCATGCTTGTAAAGATGAAGATGAAGTTACCTTCATCTATAAAATGTTGAATTTTATGAAAAGAACAAAATTCCTCATCTAATCATTGAGTTGGATGGTATTCATCTAATTTTCATAAGGTGAAATATCTAAATTATAGATTTCCACTTTGAGGGAGAAAACAAGATTCACATTAATTCCACATGATTATGATTTTTTTATTGGTTTGACTTTTTAGTGATTTTCATGGATAGTAACCTATAAATATACCATGGAAGATGTTAACAGTATTAGTCAACTATCCATCCATATAACCATAGTTGATATTAAGAGCATAAACTATTGCCTGAAGTGGTTCAATGTGATTATGTATTTTTTAATTTATTTGGAAGTGATCCTTTACCATAAAATTTAATGTGATTATGTATTCTTTTTTAAAGTGAAATGAACTTATGTGTATATAGATTAATATAACTGCACCAACACAATGTAACAAGTTCAAATTGCATATATAATCACTATATTGTTGTCACTTCCTCGTTCATCCTTTCAACTATAGGATGGGGTATAGTTGGCACTCCAATAATTTCTTTTTGATTTTGCAAAATTAAGAGGGGGAGGGGGCATTGATTTTGTATATAGGGGGAGGGGCCATTATAAGGTTATTTTCAGTTTCTTGTGCTAGTTGTAGGTTGTGATTAGTTGGTTTTTTTTACTAGATCATTTTTGCTTATTCATTTGTCTACCTTGATTTATGCATGTCGTTAGGTCTTCTCACTTTTTGGTCTCTCTTTAACATATTCTTTATGGCTTAAATATTTGGTGATTTCTTGACAATTTTCACCTCATGGATGATCAACAACACTTACTTTCTCACAAAGAGAACTTTTCCTTTATTATGTTCCCTACAGGGAATATATATGAATCTGTTAGGTGGATTAATTGGAAATATATATTTAAATTTTTTATTTTCAAATGTTTTTATTATAGTTTGATTAATTTTTAATTTTTGAATTATTTAAATATTGATTTAACTTAGTTTTTATTGGTCTTTTGTAGGTGACGTTTGCTTGGGACTTTGTGCCCCAAGACCCGGCGGCGTGATAACGTAAGCCAATGGCATTGGAAAATGCTTAGTTTGAGTTAATGGTATTCACACCAGCATTTACTTATGTCAGTGGTAGTTGGTGTGGCAGCTCCCATTGGCTCAGCCCAGCCATGCCATGAATGCAATGATGCAATGCAATGACACAAAGATCATTTAATAAAATTTAAGGATACGGATCCATATATGTTTCTCTTATACATATTGCAGCAACCGTTCCTCGCGATTCACAGTGAATCCCGGACAGAAGCACGAGGGGATTAAAAGAAGAGTTGGAGCCTGGAGACCTGTGATAAATATTGGACACAAATAGTAGCACTCAGTCCTATAAAATGTGCTTGCTCCATTGAAGGTCCTATAAAATGTGCTTGCTCCATTGAAGTGATTACCATGGATTCATTCAAATATTGCCAAACACTCGTTAGTACTTATAAAAAAAGGAGTTTAATAAAAATTATAATTCAATATGTGTATGAGATTCAGTTAGGGTTCTCCTTAAAGGAGGGGTTTCGTTATCTTGGGGTTTTGTTTTCCTGTCGACTAGCCTTTATGGCCGGGAGTGACCAGGTTATGATCTTGAGTCTTGGTGAAAGCTGCATGGGGAGATCTCACCTGACTTCTTGGATAACAAAAGAACGACGCAGTTACCTCGGAGCTCGGCAACTAAGACGATCTGGATAGGAATTTGGGCGGTTACATGGGAGATCTTGACCACAGATATTTCACAATGATAAGTATTTTTTTTCCTTCTGATTTCTTTACAAATGCAGTTTATTTTTATATTATAATTCGGCATCAAGGAAAGAAGGCGTAGTCATAACTATTTGCAAAAGATTTATGTTTAAGATTTGCTTATTACCTGGAAACTTAGCAGATAACCATCCAGAGCTACCTACCTACCTACAATAGGTTAGTTTTGCAAATAGAATATGAAATCGATTTTATACAAGTATGGTATGTGGTCCAACATGAGAGCGTGTAGTCTCTGGAACCCATCGAAAAATGGAGTTATACTCGCCATTAGGTTTTGAATATCCGTCATTCACTTCGAGTATCACTGCTATTTTAAACATGGAGGTAACACATACTCTATTTTGATTCTTATTTAAATATTAATACTATATTAAGTTATGTTTGTTTGGCGATGGGGACTTGCATCTTGACAATGTAGTCACTGGAAAAGAGCCAACACTCCCCTTTATACACATTTATATTATATGCCTTGTATTGATACCGGTGAACCCAAATAGAAAACAAAATAGCGGTTTGTTTTGTTGGTGAGAGGATATCCTCTTGTTGTTTTCAAAGATTATTATAAGTATAAGTAAAACCTATGTATAAAAGTTATACATGAAGATTTTTATACCTACGATTGTATAGGTTGAAAGTAGTAGAGCTTTTCTTTTTTACTAAGGATACCTTAAATCAAGCACTCAACACTATTTCTTGGTTTACCTTTGTCTTATACATTAAGATTAGAGTTTCCACATCATATTCAAGTTTGAACTCGAGGTGTGAAGTTTAAAGATTAATTTCAATGGGAAAAGAGTCTTCTTAAATATTTGATTAAGATTCATTACAATAAAGTTGCTTTGAAGTGAGTCACTTTTGTAGAATAAGTAAGGTTCACTTTTATAATAATGTGACTTTTAAATAGTGCGACAATAAATTAAAAGATTTAAGTGACTCATTTTTATTTTATTTTATTAATGTGAGATGCACTTTTACAATAAAGTAACTTGAAAATAGAAATTGCATGCACTAAAAAGTAGCTTGATAAGACTTGAACTTAAAACTTATCAAGGTGTAAAGCAATTTTGGACTAAGTGAGCTAAGTTTAAAAGGTACGTAAAAGTATGAAAAGACGAAATAGGTTTTTTTTTTTTTTTTTAACTCATCTCTCTTGTTTTCCGTGCTTGTTTTCTTTTCCTGCAAATCACAAAAAAAACTTTTTCCACACAATGGGGTTAGATCTTGGTTAGCTTACCCGGAAAGTCTACGTTTTCAAGTTTTCTCGATGTTTCTAATTTGCCGTGATTGCACAAGGTGCACGGCAAAAAGCATACGTAGCCGAGAAGACAAGAAAAAAACTTTCCCTTACTATTTCTGATTCGCCGCGATCGCGCAAGGTGCACGGCAAAGAACATACGCAGTCAGGGAAAACAACAGTCCGAGACTAAAATATAAAAGATCTAATAATAAACTGATAAAATATGAGAGATTTAAAAAAAAAAAATCCGTCACTGTAACATTATACCTTCAAATTTGTCGAAATTGGTGTTTCTGGAGCAAACGGAAACGATTTTCAGTGAAATAAAAACTATTTCCCAATAGAAACGACGCTCTCGACGCAATGGAACAGCTCCCATAGGCCAAAAATGCATAGAAAATCCAGAACCGAAAACCCTTTCAAAGTTTCGGCAACACCTGTTCCAGATCTTGATCAAAACCGAAAGCGTCTCTTCATAAAAGCTCTGATACCATGTTAGGGTTAACAGGGTACTTCCAAAGGACTGAACACCAAGAGCAACCACTTTACACAAATAGATCACAGATCAACACACCGATGTTTGTCACGTGGTTAAAACCCCTGAGAGGGAAACAGTCCACAACCCCAGCCAAATAGCTACTTGGAGCAATTTATTATGCAAAAGAAAGAAAGTTACATGAGCTTCTCATAATCGATCAACTAGCCAATGACCCTCTATGCTCTTTAAATAGAGATCATAGACCAATCGGGTGTTAAGCCACGAATCAATGGTAGGTATGATCTAAGAGAAGTTGAACCGTCGGATCACTCTATGTCTAGAACATATCGTGACCGTCGGATTAGAATATTTACAAATGCATACTAAAGAAACACACTTTTACCTAACGGATATATTACACAAGTTGATCTTAACTAACTCCTAGGTGTCTAAATATCCTAACATAATCCACATGATTTCCTGCAGCTTACACCTACAAATAAGACTCCATTAAAACTCCATGAAAGACCTGATTGGCCTCTCCAAACACCAACTAGGATGGGAATCTTTCACCCTCGAAATTGGCTTAAACAAGAAAACTAGTCATCCACTAGCTCTCACAATTCACAAATGAGCAAAAACTTCTTCTCATGGATGATCCCTGTATTTTATAAACATTATTGGTATTCTAAGGTTCCAAATCCATCCATAAACCAAATCCAAGTTGAATTGGTGTGGCTGCTCATGCTATGCCATGTGGCCTCTCTCTTCACCTTCCCTCTTCTCTCAAATTTGAGTCAGAGCCTTTTGGCCTTCTCCAACTCCCAATTTCGACCTCCAAGATGCTCTATTCAGGCCTGACATGTCAGTATGTCAGCCTTTAGATCTGATTTGGGTCATAACTGTCATAGACTCTCCATCATTGGTGTCATAGATGTCATAAATGTAAGGGGAATCTAGCCAAGTGTCCATGAAACTCTCATTTGGCTCTTCCTCTCCCATTTAAGTTACAATTCATCCCAAATTCGACCTATGAAGTGTATGGACAAGTATATTAGCCTTATAATCTATACAAAAACATTAGGCTTTCCATATATTCAAATTTGCAAGAGAAAGATACCATTTAACATAGGAATTCTAGTTAGTGTGGGCCCCATAGTCTCCATGTGTCTTCATACTCTATTGCCACTTCCATTTCTCTTGTATTTATTTAAATAGATCAATTATTAAATATTTATCCCCTTCTAATGC
>LPNX010029201.1:1087873-1113759 GCA_001517045.1 Pseudotsuga menziesii | reverse complement strand
TTCCACCCCCAACCTAGGAAACTAGTGATTTTCCTCCTTAGCAATTATTTGACTTTTAGCATCCATTTGACAACTTTCATGAATATGGAAAATGTGATTTGGACATTGGGACCCAATGCCAAATTTGGGACATTACAGCTGCCACAACACACTTCAAGTCACGCGCATATCAACTGCCAGGTGGCCATTGAAAAGCAATGGCGGGCCATTTTATAACCAGCTCTCTTGTTTGTCGCACACAATCTTCATTTTCTTTTCCTGTTCCGCTGGCTTCCTTGTTTGGTTAATTGCTTTTCACCTACAGAGTTAGAAGACAACGAATACCAGTTGTTTGCTTGCTTACTGGCACGAGGTTACTGGAATACCAGTGAGTGAATAAATTAGTCACTTCGTTTACTGGCACGATGGAAGCAGGCGGCTTTGACAGGCGTCCAAGGAAATTGTAAGTGGATGCACGAAATAGAGAAGAATAATGGGAAATCGAGTTCTTGTTTACTGCAATTCTGAGGCAAATAGTATATTTTAACTCATTTAAAATTCATTTTCATGCCAATTCAGTTGGAAACCATCTTTGAAGTCTCAATGTGTATGTTAAACAAAATATAGCACATTTTTTTTTTGGTTGCGAGTACACTTTTAACCAGTTATCAGCCTTCACGACTCTCTCATCCTTGGTAATGAGCTTATAATTTTCTTGTTATGAGCACTGAAGAATCTCGACAAAACTTGAGTTGGGGTTTGGTTGGGGTGGGGTTGCGGGTGGGATGAAGAAGGTTTAATAAACTTATTTGAGCAATTACGAACTAAATTGTTTTAGTAGCAAAGGTACCACCCAAAGGATAAATAATTGACCTGAACTAAATTGTTTTCGTAGCAAAGGTACCACCCAAAGGCTAAATAATTGACATTGTACAAGAAAAGGCTCTTAATTTGTTGAAAGACAAAAACAAAGCATGATCCAAGGTCATTTCCCCAAAGTAGCGTGATGCAGAGAATTGCTAATTCGACAGTAACTCTAAAAATCACCGTTATTGTAGCTTCTCCTAAAGTTTCCTAGAAATTAAAATTTCTTAATGTCATCTTCATCTTCACCTTCTAAGTTGTTGCAAAAGGACCAGCCTTGATTGTTGCATCACTAATGTGAAGGATGCTGACGCCATTGTCACATATAGTTTAGACTACAATATTTTTTTTCTTTCTATTATGTTCTAATTTTACAATAAGATGCTTATGGTTATTAATTGATAAAGGTTAAAAGACAGGGAAGGTTTACTTAATTGGAAGCCATTCTTTAAAATATAAAGTCCCAGATAGTTTTGTGACAGATAGTTTAGATTACAATACGTTTTTTTTTCTTTCTTCATAAAAGCAGTGAATTCCAATACACTTTTTTTTCTCCATAAAAGTAGTGAATTCCACAATATGTGTTTTTTCTTCTTCATAGAAGCAGTAAATTCCAATACATTTTTTTTCTTCATAAAATCAGTGAATTCTAATAGCTGGTATTAATTTAGAATTTGGTTCGTGAATTCCAATAGATTATTGTGTAATTTAAAGATTATTGTGTAATTTAAAGATTATTATGTCACTTAAAATTATAATTGCAATTGAATTTCGGCTTTTTGAATTCCCTGGACCTTGGAGAAGTAGAGAACCAGGTTGAGGTTGGTAGCATGCAATTGGATTTACCATTATTATTAAGAGATAAGATGCAATGGGTAAATGATATAGTGGTGTATGATCCAGCGCTAACGCAGCTAGAGAAAAAAGATATGCATGCCCTCAAGTGCACTTGTTCCTCTGTCGGTGAAGAAAAATGGTGAAAAGTGGACAGACCCACGCTATTTTTCATACCTCACTGCAGCCCTATTGTCACAGAAAATATATTGAAGAAAAATTGGAGTCGTAGCGAGTTGAAAAATATTGTTAAAATAGCCAACAAACTGAAGATGTACGATGACGAGTTTCTTACTTCATTTCATTATATCACTGCCCTTTGTCTCAGCGATCCGCGTGCACTCCTAGAAATTCCGCTGCCAAAAACTTATATCAGAGAACACAGGGTGAACTAATGCTTGAAGATGATATCTATTGCCGTGCATTTTGTAACTTAAGTTGGAAATTTGTTGATGATGATCGATTTGTAATTGTCTTGAATGCGAAAGAGAAGGTCAAGAACCCTCATATATACTACTTAATGAAATAACGATGTAAATGATAAGTTTTACCACTATAAATCTTCATTCATTCATCAACCCGAGGCAGGTTATATTACTAAACCCTCCATCATATTTAATGGAGTACATAATGAAGTGTGTAGGCACGGACTTGATATGTGACTAAGCCTCTTACGTTTGTGGATTCATGGTTATCTCGAGATAAGTGATAAAATGCGTATTTCGAGAGCATTTAATTTCCAGTACTAGTTCAATAATTAACCAAATAAATCATGGCCTTTTAAAGTTCAACAATAGCATTTTTAATCTCCTTGCCAGCTTAGAGTTACCAAGCTCAAAGTTTGTAGGTTTCCAGTTGCATCCGCCTATGGTTTTGTACAGATTGAATGCTTATGGTTTTCTATAGCTTGAATGTTGAGAAATTTTTGAGTTGTTCATTAAATAATGAATATTATTGTCTTCCCAACATTCTCTTTATATATATATATACACTAATGCTTTGTTACCTGAATAATGAATATCTCCTGTATAGGGGCGAGGTGCTGACCTTGGAACAGGCTCTCAAAGTGGTTATTTAACTTAATATATGTTTATATCTACGCCTTTATCTTTTATAAACCACCTAACTACTGAAGTATCCTGCAATATATAATGGGTTTTATCACCTGAAACCAAAAATCCCAATGATAGTGGCAAACCATTAGCACTGCCAGTACAGAGAGCATTCCAACTACTCCCACACTAGAGGAGAAATTAAGAATATCATCCCAGTTGTTGAAATTCACATTCAATGAGCTGAAGTCTACCACCAGGAACTTTAGGCCAGAGAGTGTTCTCGATGGAGGTGGGTTCGGCTATGTTTTCAAATGCTGGATAGAAGAGAATGGTACTACTACTGTCAATCCTGGCATCGACCTCACTGTTGCTGTCAAGACATTTCAGGTTCATTTGATATGCACGATGTTGTTTTTTTGTTCTCCTTCTTGATATTTGCAATATATGGTTGTTTTCCCTAAGTTTGTTTTCAGGTTCCTATTGCTTTGCATCGAAATTGGGTGATGGGATTTCATGTTGGTGGAGGATTTGGATTTCCAAGAAGCTTTAAGAATGTGCTATTTTGAGGGCCAACTTTGTGCGCCAGTCCAACACTGTTGATTTTCGGATTTTTAGTAGGATTGTCTCTAAGATTTTTTTTGTATCGTGATGACCTAAATGTTGTGGGTAGTTTTTGTGCCTATGTCTAGAAGCCTTAGACAACTTAGGTATATGATTTAGAGGGTTGGTAGGTTAAGTTGTTGACATGTTTAGTGGGATAGGTGGTTAATGTATTAGTGGTTAGGGGGTTATTGGGTCAAGGGTTATCAGAGTTAATGGGTTAGTAGGGTCAACAAGTTACAAATAGGTATGTGCTTTAGGGTATTATTGGTTTAGGTGGTAATGGGTTAGTGTAGTTAGTGGATTAGAAATAGGTATTTAGGTGGTTAATAGGTTAGTGGCACTACGATATTTTAGGTGATTCGCCATCCACACAATGTACATGCCATATCTACCTTGATAATGATTGAAATGGTTTCTTTTGCAACCAATGGTGTCAATGTGGTAGGATGGGAGAAAGTTAATATAAACACCCTTCAAAATATCCAAATTTCAACATCCCTATAGGCATCCATGGAATTTCATTACTAATGTGTAATAAAATGTATTTATTAGCAAAAACATGAAACATGTTTTGACAACAATGTTAACAACAATAATTATAATAAGTAAATGTTAGATATAACCAACAACATGCTCTCCCATTGGGGTCAGAAAATAATTGCTGGCATGTGCCAAACCTATTTACATTGTTAAAGTTTAAATAAAACCTAAAAAAATTATATATATAAAACAAATCGTTTTTGTTTATTTGTTGTTGATCATGGAAGGATTCGATACAGATACAAATGCTAATCTTTATGAAGAGCTATAGCATTTCTATGGTGGTCCTCTCATCAATGTTGCTTGGAGGGTTTATAAGGATGATTTTCTTTTAACATTCTTTTTTCTTATTATATTCAACCATAAGAGCTAAATATTCGAGTTTGTAGAGATTAATCCAATCAATAGATGGAGAAAGCATGACACAAACCTGAAATGTACAATAGATGGAGAAAGACATGATGCAAACCTGAAATGTATAGGAGCATAACTACGGAAGAATACATGTGTATTTTCTGTATTTACTTCTTGATGAATCCATTCCATCACAGTCTTCATAGATCTCTCAAATGCAGTCAGAACATCCACTTCCATGTTTATTGTTTCTCCTTCCTAAAAATAGCAGCCCTCGAGAAATTCTCTTCATCGTTCCAAATGGAAAAGTTGAGTTGCAAATTCTGATCAGTAAAGAAACTTTTCAAATTCAATAAAATGCAAAAAGCATGGAATGAATTGTGATGTTTGATATTAGACTTTCTTATTTTCCATTCTAGTTTTTTGGAAAAATACGAAGAAATGGCCCCAAAAACAATTTTCTGGTGCTTCGTGTCAGACAAGTGATCACCATTAGGTGATTTCACTTATTTGTGGATCTAAACCTATGACCAACATAAAATATGTTCCATGACTAAGGTCTTCAAGAGTCTAACAAAGAATCCAGATTCAGCCATTGCATTGCTGTCAAACTACAAAGTAAAAGCTTACCCTCTCAAGTTCTTCTCAAAGTTCCACCAATGACCTGTGTTGAAGACTAAAATATCTGCATCCTTCCAATACTGAGATGTCCAGTCAACCAAATCCAATTTCAGTGTAATTTTAACTTGAGGAGGAGATCCTTTTGGAGGGAAGCCCTACAAAACCAAAAAAGGTGTCATGTAATATTCGATAGTGCAATTGAACTCCTTGAATCTAAAGGACAAAAATCCCCTGTGCTTTGAAATGGGGCTTCCATTCACCTCATATATTTGGAGTTTGAATGGAACTGCCTCTGCTAGCATGCAAATGAGTGATTCCAATTGGTTTCTTCCAATTGAATCACAAACAAAGACTACTCGACGGTTTTGTATCCTATTTAGCATGTTGCTTGCATTCAATTTAATATAACATAAAAATAAATCGGTTCAGACACAGAATATATATCTACCCACAAAGGCTACCAAACTGTTTAAGTTTCTCTTTAACATTCTAATGGTGTTCAATATGAAACTATGTGAAAATTCTAACATCAAATAGAATAAACAAACAATATAAGACTTCCATTCAAATTACACAACAAAGTCAGTATAAGAATATGCCAGTGGTCTCATTCTGAACTTTCTGATCATTCTTGAATTGAATATCAATTTTGATTTTGAATTGTAAAAGCTCGGGGCTCAAATGTACCTGCATTCCTATAACGCATCCATGTTCTTCTTCCATTGTTTGTCTGTGCATTGGATTTTTCATTTATAGATGCAGGAAAAATTGTAGTATACAATAATTTTCAATGAGATTTCAGTATAGAGTATTCATTATATACAGTGTTTCAGTATATAGTATTCATTATACAGTATTTTTCAATGAAATTTGAGTATACAGTATTTAGTGTACATAATGTTTAAAATAGCTTTGTAAGTATAAGATAGAAACAACTATGCTTCTTTTAGTGTGGATATTAAGTAGCTAATACATTAATACATTTACTGTAAGTATTAGTAGTAAGCTATATACTCATATTATTTATTTGATGTTTCCTCTTATTCCCAATACTTTATGGTGTTCATGTTCTCTTTATTGAACTAGTGTGTTTACCGTATTTCTTACTCATGCTTATCTATGATGTTGTAGATAAAGATAATTACTTTTTCTTGTTACGATGTTCATGTTCTCCTTATTGAACTAGTGTATATCATATTTCTTACTTTGTGCTTATTTATGATGTTGTAGGTAAATATAGTTAATATTAATCCATGTAATCAATAATCCTCATTAACCTAATAGAGTTATTGTATAAGCTTCGTCCTATATAATTATGGTATTACCTCATACCAGTTGATGAATCAAGTCATATGTAAGCTCCTTATTCAACCATAAGTTTCAAAAGTCAATGACCAAACAACGTAGATGATTCACATATTATATGGTATTACCTCATACCAGTTGATGAATCAAGTTATATGTAAGCTCTTTATTCAACCATAGGTTTCAAAAGTCAATGACCAAACAAAGTAGATGATTCACATACTATGATTCAATGCTAAAGGCATGTTAGTAAACATGATTTGATAGAATACTGGTACACAATAGTACATAAACATGTAGACAACAAAGCACAGAGGGTCAAACCTATGTCACTTTCAATTCCAAAATATGGCATTAAAGATGGGTAAATGAAAGCATTGGGATATACATATGAAATTTGCATATACATATGCAATTTGTATCCTTCAAATTGATTTTTACTAGGGGCTTGTTGATGTATATATAATTTTATGTTGTTACCAAATACTCAACTTGTGGTTGTCTTTCATTATGTTAATTGATTTTAGGTGTTTGATGTTGGGTAAGAATTGCTTGGGTTTTTGTTTTCTACTTTCCCCATATATCAATATAAAGAGACTTTATAAAATAATGATTATTATAAAAATAGTTGCCCCATAAAGTAACTACAACAAATTGATGCTTACTTTACCTTAAAAAGTTGGAGAAGAATTACACCCTAACTTAGATTATAAAATAATCCCATATGACAAATCTTGTTTTTTAGTATTTTAGAGTTGTTATTGCAAATGTGTTGTCTTTTTAATTTGTTTTTTTTATTTATTTATAAAATTTAGATAATTATGCTACTTCATTTCAATCAAGTACATAATACTATTACTTCTTTTAAATCTGATCCCTCCTACTATGCAATGGAGTTGTTTGCAATTACAAACAACCAACCATTGCTACTACAATGTTTTGGACATTGCCTCCTTGTGGCTCTTTTCAATGGCATTCTCGTTCCTCATGATTCCATGGGCTTGTTTTAAGATAGGATTTGAATTATAGAATTATAACTATATAATTGAGGTTTTTTTGTTGTGATTTTTTACAGTTTGCAGACTTAAAATATGACGAAGCTCTATCACTACTGCAAAATTGCTAGTTTACTTTCAAGTTAACCTGCAACAACATGTGACAATGTCAGGAACATTGCCACCACGTAGCTCTTGTTATAATTATTCTCCTCCTTAAGGTTCCAATTGTAATTATTTCCAAATGAGTTCATCATCACATATTAAAAGCATTAAGGAATGACTTTAATGCTTTAGATTGATCATAATGTTACTCTTTGTTACTAAGTTTCTTCAAAAATATATATATAAAATAGATTGTTTTTTTTCTTTTATTTTCCAATTAATTGAGTAAAGTCTTTGCATATTCAAAATATTTTAATAAGTAATATTTATATTTTCTTATATATCTAAAATATTAATTTTAAATATTTTACAACTACATTAAATTATTTAACATTAATTTAATTTTGAAAAAAAATATATCATTTTTAAAAAAACTAGACATTGCCTCTCCATGTATTAAATCATCTTGTTGGGAGGATATGCATTATTCACATCAAAATCGAGTTCATTTCCCAAAGAATATTTTAATATTTTATAATTTTATTAAAAAAAATATTGGAAGGTGTTTTTAATGTTACATCTTGCTTGTATTGGAGAGGCTTCACGAATCATATTTTATGTTGGTAACATTGAAAACATATATTATACTTAAAAATGGTTCACATAATGAAAACATATATTATACTTAAAAATTGGTTCACATAAAGAGACGAAGGAAATTAAAAAATATCATAAAATTGGAACAAGGACGACCTGCTTTAAATGCCATCATGAAGTATCATATATCAAAGCAATGCCACGTTGGATTAAAGGCCATGTGAAAATAAATATTTAACCTTGATCGTTTATCTTATTAAAATA
Organism: Pseudotsuga menziesii; assembly: GCA_001517045.1. Classification (NCBI taxonomy): domain Eukaryota; kingdom Viridiplantae; phylum Streptophyta; class Pinopsida; order Pinales; family Pinaceae; genus Pseudotsuga; species Pseudotsuga menziesii. The sequence continues at coordinate 1,105,643 of LPNX010029201.1, read as the reverse complement.
ACATATATTTCGTATTGATCTTTTATCTTATTATGTTTCCGACAAGGGGATATATATGAATCGGTCAAGCCGATTATTTGGATTAATTTGTAGCAACTTTAATAAAAACATATAATTTTTGCTATAGTTTGTATCAATTTTTTTTTGAGGAATTATTTAAATCTTGATTTATCTTACTTCTTATTGGTTTATATAGGTGACGTAGGCCTGGGACTTTGTGCCCCAAGACCTGGCGGCGAGCTTGTGTAAGCAATGTGTAGCAATTTGCATGATAAGGTTATATTCAACATTAATCTAGTTCAAATATGCTCAGCCTCATGGTATCATGGTTTTCTCTAAAGTTTTTCCATTCTGACATGCTCTGAAAAAAGAGCATCAAATGCAGCTTAGCCGTGCGCTAACAAGTTGCTCCTTTGCTCTGACAACCTCCCTTACATCTCTCATGACTACACTTGTGTTGCATGCACTTCCAATGCATGTAACACTCCACCTGTAAGCAATGCCTTCTTTGCCTAGAATGCAAGGTGGTGGCAACCTTATGCTATATACATGATGTCCTCGTCGTTCATTGTTGCATGCTACTTCATTCCTATTCTTCTTCTGCGCCTTGAAATAATTTATGATTTGATGAAGTGCAATCTTATTCTTCTTCCTCACCATGTGAATCTAGTTTTTTGAATCTAGTTTCTGTGAATCTAGTAGAAACTAGCAAAATAACCTATTAGCAAACTGGTTATTGTGTCTGTGCATTTATGGTTATTGTGTCAGTGCAGTTTATGCGCCAACCATAGCTAGGTGGTGGTCGCCCTAGCAGATCCAACAGACTATCGCAATGAAAAAAACAAAGCTAATTCTACGCTATTGACTTGAGGTAATTCAGTTTTTTTTCCATACCTTAACTGATTTCTCCCCTCCTCCTCCAATCGCATTAGCAGCTACCATATCCTCCTGCTCATCCCTAACAGCAGGGCCTCTCCTCTTCATCGCTCTCACATTGTTTTCTTTTGTTTTGTAGGTCAACAGGTCATTCTTCTTAGCATTTTTCTTTTACATTTGCATGGGCTACAATCACTCTGTTTGTAAATATTCAATTTGTGCATTCAATGTCTGTAATTCTTTTCATATATTTAATATGATTTATGAATCCAAAAAGTGAACAAATCTTGAAATTGTTTCTCAAAATGAAATTCTTGAAATATATATATATATATAATCAAATTAGTTCGTATGCTTAGTTTTGAGCTATGTATTACTTTTGTTTCTTCTTAAACAGGATCTTTTAAAGATATGACAAACTTTCTTTCGTTTACTTGTCTTTCTACATTTTTCTATCTTATCTTTTGATATTGTAGGGTTAGTGTTTTCTGTCAAGAAAAATATAAAGATGTTATAAGTCCCCTAATTTTGGTCACACTAGCGGTTTCGTTATGATATTACAGAGCTTGTGGTTCCTGGCAACAAATTTCGTCCATAGTTTTCCAGACTAGTAAAAAAAATTATAATTTTTTTACTGTTTTTTCCATTGCTAGATAAGGTTTTACCTAAAAAGTTCGGTGAAATTAATATTCATTTCACAATCTAAGAATAAACAAATTAAATGGACTGAAGTATTGTGTTACAGGTATATATATATTCTTCAACAACAACGAAGACGTGGGCACCATTAAGGATTCGTCGTCGAACAGAACCGTTGGTTGCAACGCGGCCAACACACTGAGTGGTTACATCATGTTCAAGAGAAAACGGGGTGCTATAGAGGAGTTGGAGAATGATGGTCTATTTTGGTCAAGGGAAATCAATGATGTGGAGGAAGTCTAGGGAAAGCTCAGACTGTCCAGAGAGCAGTGCAGTCATTTGGAACAAAGCTCCGTAAAGAACAGGCCCCCCCGAACCTGTAAGTCCATATATATATTCGTAGTATTTATTTACTACATAGTGTGTTGTTTGAGTTTCCTCGTTATTTTGGGTGTCGTAATTTCTTTTTCTTCAGCAGATGCCTTACAGCTAAATCTCCGTCGACGACAAGTTGAAGTTTGGTTCCAAATAGACGAGCAAGGTTAGCTTGCGCCCTTTATTGATTCTTTGTATTTTGCGTGTCTTTGGCATTAACACTAACATTGAAAGCACTCTCTCTTTTGAATTAATTGTTGCATAATTCTGTTGATAGGCATTAGTTGTGTTTATAAATGTTAGAATAATAATTATTTTGTTTTTAATAAAGTGGATTTTTAGATTTATGAAAATAATTTTGATTAAAAAACCTAACAAATGCAGATTAATTATTAAATATATTAATTAATGGTTAAGATTGCACATAGAAAATGTTTATGGTAAGCCAGTCTCCGGTATTGGCTAAGGCTGTTCAATGCTCTGGAAGATTGCAGTCAATGTCCGGGACGAGCTACACTCAACTAAAATGGGGGAGAATTGTTAATGGCAAAGTAGGGAATCAAACTTTTTATGGGCTAATGGTGGTTCAGTGTTTACCATTCTTTATGATTCTCTCCTTTATGGATTATATATTTAATAAATATAACACTAAACTGTTTGATGTATTTTAGTGGTGATATTATTTTTTATTTTTTTGGGAAACCATTATCCACATTCATTACTTATATTTGATATTTAGATTGAGATATCAAGAGACAAATTAGTGTTGGATAAATAGGTAAATTTTGTAAACCTGCTAAACTGAATTGTAATAAACGATTGATTTGTTGGACTGAATTGTAATAACTTACGGTTGATCTTCACACCAATGAGATTTCCGAGCTTGAATGTGGTTCAATTGTTTTTTTCACTAAATAACAAATTTTATACCACTCGAAGTAAGTAATTAAGTAATTTGCATTTGGTCATAGTTGTATCCTATAAATGTCGGAAAAGACTTGGTTCTCATGATTCAACAATGAGGCTCTCCACAGCTCGACATGTATTAGGGCACAACAAGGATAAGGTTAATTTATGGTTTTATTGCTTTCAATTTGCATCTGTTAATAGCTGTATCCTATAAATGTTGGCAAAGACTTGGTTCTCATGATTCAACAACGAGGCTCTCCACAGCTCGGCAGGTATTCACAGCTCTGCAGGTATTAGGGCACAACAAGGATAAGGTTAATTTATGGTTTTATTGCTTTTATTTTGAATTTTTCTAGACTTAAGTAAAATGTTGGTTCCATGATGTCGTTAATGGACTAGTGGATCTTTGTTCGCTATTGTTGAACTCTCTATATTTTGGAGGGAGAAAATCAAAGTATCTCTGTCCAAACATTATTAAATTCACTTACAATTTCTACTATTTTATTCCTTTCCAACATGCAATCTTTTCATATTTCTTTTTGAGGCATATACATCCTGTTTATAATTGTTTCTATCATTAAATAGATCTATACTTATCAATCCTGGATAAACATGGACAATTTATCATACCGTTTTCGTGTATATAAATATAATAGAGGCACCCGATTTAAAACCCTCCAAGTAAGGTAAATAGAAATTTATTGAGGTTTTTAATTAACTATACACAGTTCACTAACGAGTATCTTCTACCTTAAATTAAATCTTGCAATACAATATAACAACTTTACTTTATTATTTGAATGACTTTATTTCTATATGGCTCATTTGTTTCCATCCGAATAATTATTTTAGTCGAAAAGGCTTAGTTGGATAAAGTCGCCTCAAGCAGCTTAATGGATATCACTACTGCATTGACCAGTAATGAAATTTATCTACTAGTCCAATGTCTAACTACTACATTGACCAGTAATGAAATGGAATAATCTACTTGTTGCATCCACCATCCAAGATGGCATTGAAACAGTTGTGTGGGACATTAGATCGATTCATTAGGTTGTACTCACCACCAAACTACAGTTGATTCATTAGTTATACTTAATGATATATGCGGTTGGAAAGGATATTGCCCCTACTCCAGTTCAGTTGTATTACTATCAACGCCAATTAGCAATTAAGGGATTGTGCGACTGCACTTTTTGCTTAATTACACCATCCGGTTTTTGTTTTCCGAGCTTAGATTTTGACGAATTTCAAAATTGTGATGAGCTTCTATTTAATAGAAATTAAAAATAGATTTTTAACAATTTATATTCTATATATTCCACTTCTTACCATTCTATATATTCCACTTCTTACAACCCTAAATATTCGACTTTTTACAGTACTAAAATATATTCCACTTCTTACAACCTTAAATATTCCACTTTTTACAAATGGCTTCTTTTATGTGTTGATGTGTCATATTGATGTTAACATGTCTTATGTTCCGTATGATGGTGTTGAGTTTTCAATAAAGGAGAGATTTGGAGTAAAGGTTAGTGTTAATTTATAAAATAAAAAATATATACATGCATTGTTTAAAGGTTAGTATTAGGTTTTCCTCCTAGTAGTGGTAGGATACATTATCATATTGATTGAGATCTACATAAAGTAGGAAGAGTAGAAAATTTATGATATTATGTTTGGAGAGGACGAGTTCAAGTGAAGAAAAAACAAAGTTTAAATAAGGCTCGGTGGGTCTATCTATTTATAAAAGTGCTAGTAACTCATCCAGCTCAATTTCCTCCGCTCTCGGGTATTATAACGATATGGGGTCCTTGTTAAACTGATGCAGCACATAAAACGACGCTTAAACACCGTCGCACACACACTTTGACTGAACGAGTACTTCTTATACGGAACATTGCTTGATAGATAGAGTATAACCATACAGTGTAAATAAGTTGATATTTTTTATGATGTTGGATTGAAAATTTGGTTAATGTTTATAATTTTATTAGATAATAAATACAAATATTTATGAATAATTAAAATAATTTCGTTTAATACTACTTCTCATTTTTCAAATTAATTCCCAATATTTTGTTTTGTTATTTATAATTATAAAATGATTACAAATATTAAATGAATTTCTTTTACATGAGAGATAATATAATATTTTTTATAAAAAAATAAGATAATTTTAAAAACATTGAAATATTCAAATTTAATACTTAATCACATTTATATGTATAAAAATATCTATATGAATAAAAGTATTTATGGCAATAACAAATGCATAAGCTTTTGATATAACGAAGGTGGAAACATAAGCCACTCATTACTTCCTCATGTAATGATTATTTTTTATTTTATTTTTAGTTGTATATTTGTATTTGTGAGAAGGTGATTAAGGAGACAACTTTGGTTTACATCAATTGAAGGTATAAATAATTAAGATTTTGATTAAGGATTTAAAAAATTATGATATTGAACACTTTCTTTGAAATTGGAAGAAAAAACATTGAGAGATACTTCAATCTAATTTATTGATGGGATATTAAAGCAGGTACTAATGAGAATGAGCTTTGAGAATAAGCATCCCATGATCTTATCCCATGTATTCAATAAACCCAACTAAATCACCGCATGACAACATTTTGGATGCAAGAATGTGAAGGGTGTTTTGGTCCACACAATTTTATATATGAAATTTTCTATACAATAAATTATAAAAAAAAGTTGTTCATTTTTAAATGATAAGTGCAAAAAGAAAATTGAAGTTTAGAAACTTAGAAGCTTAAATGATTGTAATGAGAATCTTAAAATCTTATTCTTTCAATTTTTATGAGAATCTTTTAGGGAGTCCACTCTTGTCTTTATAGAATGAAAAAAATGATTCTTCTAAATAGGCTTGTTATAGAGGTGCTCTATTTTTTTCGACTCTATTTTAAACTTGTTCTTGCAATTCTTGCTTAGCATTCAAGATCAAGACAAATGTTTTAGATCACTTTTTAGGACATATGGCCCAACTCAGGTAAATAGTTAGTGCTAGCACATGTCAGCAAATAAAGCAATGGAAACTATGGCCCAACTCAGGTAAATAGTTATTGCTAGCACATGTCAGCAAATAAAGAAATGGAGACGTCGGGGACATTGCCACTTCGTGGCTCTTGTTGTAATTATAGACTGTTTAGATCCTTATTGTCTATAAAAGTAGTAGCAATATGCATTTATTCTTTTCTGTAAACTTTGTTTTGAAAGGGAAGAATTGAGGAGACGTTGCCAAGGGGAACGCATGCTAGAGGAAATGGAAGAAAATTGTTTTTTTTTCATTTTTTGTAAAATTTGAAAAGGAAAATTAAGTATGAAACAGGAGATTGTGACATTGTGAGTAAAAAGACATCAGTTGTGCTCAATAGTTCTCTTGCGATAGTACTGATAAGCACTTGTTTTAAAAATTGGTAAACTCAGTTTTTGAATACATATCTAGATATTCTCTTTATGTGGTAAACTCAGTTTTTGAATACATATCTAGATATTCTCTTTATGTTTTTCTTTTTTTATTATCACTGTTTGTATACTTTGTTATATTTCTGTGAATTATTATAGATGCTCGAAACAGAAATTCATTTTGATGTTTGATGTTAATTATATTGTATAAGTCATTTTAATTTAGTTTTGTGGATTAAATTTGTCTGTATAATATTCTTTATATTGATTTACTTATTGATTTATCTGTGTTTCTAGCATATTATTTATATTGATTTACTTATTGATTTATCTGTGTTTCTAGCCGATAATCAATCAAGTAATTAATTGCTTTTAATTTCAAATGTTAAGATGTTAGGAGTTAATTGTTCTATGATAATTTATGTTTTAAAATAATAAACAGTTTTTTGGTTTATTGTTCTTTAATTATAAATGTAATACATAAACAAAAGTTATTTATGATATTAACTTTGATGAATTTTCTCAGTTATATCATTTAACTTTTTCTTATATGTATTGTCATAGAATGTTGACATAATTATCAGCTTTCTCTTGGCCAAGATAGGATTTAGATTAAATTTCAATTTATAGTTTAGTTTTTTTTTTGTCATTCAGCAGCAGTTAAATAGATTTTACCTTACAGAGACTCGCCAGAATATAGATTAGATATAGGTTATAAGCTTTGATTTAGTAGTTGTTAAATAGATATTTCATTTTAAATAGATTAGTATAGCCTTTAGATTAATAGTTAGTTTTATCTTAGTAGTTTTCATTAAGATTTAGTTTAACTTTCAACTTTGTTAGTTAGTTTAGGATACACTTTTTTCTAAGTTTAAGTAGTAGGACTCTCCTTAAAAGAGTGAAACTTAGATGATAGAAGGACCATAACCTACGAGAATTAGCCATACCAAACACATCGGGGGTTACATTAAGCGCCTTGTGTGGGTTAGTTCTGTGTAGTTGGCCATACACTGAAAATCCGACCAACATGTATTTATGGATTCAAGTTTATAAATTTCATCCCATCAGAGACAATACGAATTCGTGAATAAGAAATGCTTGTGCAAGTGGATAAATATAAAACACAGTGGAAATATAACTCTATCTACACATACATCATGCATAAATAAGCATATTCATCACATGAAGAAAGTAAAATCATTTCACTTGAACATAGACAAAGATAATACTTATCTTTTAACAAAGATGACCCAAACAACTAGCCGTGTAAAAGTGGTTTTCCGCACAACCATAGGTATCAACTGCAAAAACCACCCCCAAGTTAGGTTATGAGGCCACTAAGGCGAAGGAAACTCATGCATGCTTCTCTCTCTCTGCCCACAACCCAGTTGCTCTCATGCTTAGCCAAACTGGCCACGTATGGGAATTTACAGGGATCTCACTCAACCATCCCAACCATGTCACTCTTTTTAATTGCCCAAGATGAAACAAGGAAGGAATTTTCCTTCACCAATCCATAGTTCCCTTAGGAAATCCAACCCTTATATTGCTTACCAATGTGTGCAAAAGGAGTCCAACCTATTGTATGCTATTGTCGAAAATCCTGTAACATTAATTCATGACTTCTCAAGGATTCATGAGTAGAAAAAACACAATGGATAAGATTCCTATGTTGCCAAGAATCTATGCTTGCTTATAGCCATCATTTTTCTGTTGAAATATTGTAACTTCGAAGAATATTCTAAATGTATTTTACTGGTGTAACTTATCGGATATGTTTTATTCCTTCGTCGGGATGTTACTATTGTATTTGATCAGCATAAATTCATGAGGTAAAACCTATGTTGTAATTCAGGTCAATAGAACCCTACAAAATATAATATTATAATGTTTTGTCTTCCTAGATGAAGTCGGCCCAGTAAGTTTGTTGGGGCTGACCTGTCAGGGAAAAATTCATGTGAAAGAAAGAGTATAAATAGAGGAGGTGTGTTCCTCATTTGAACACACACATTCACTTATGTATAACGCATAGGAGAGAGAGAGAGACATATCTGCTAGGAGAAGAAGCACTTGTTTGGGGTTTTGTCCTTGTACATTGATACATCTATATAGAGGAAGTTTTTTTGGGTTTTCTTCCCCATGAGGGTTTCTAGGATAAATTTATGTGTTCTTTTGTGTGGTTGTGTGTGTCTTTCTTTCAGTGATCCTTTTTTGTATGGTTATGATGTTATGATGTTAAATGTTATTAGATCTTGTATAACCATTAAAAACTTAACATGGTGTTAGAGCTACCCTGAAAGAAGTCTTTGTACAGCCGAAACAATACTACAGCTACAGCTACTGAAGATTAGGGTTTCATGTTTGAAAACCCTAGAAGACAAACACTAGTCATGTTGGTACTTTTGTTATAAATATAGATTGGAGAAGGCTCAGGTGTTGAAAATTCGATAGGATGAAGATGAAATCTTGTTGTGCCCTTCGCAAAATTTTCATCCTCATACTATCTATAATCTAGGATATATGATTCCTCCAACTCAGGGTTCCGGGCTCTCCTAGAATTCAGCCTTAAAAAAGAGACCTAGGGAGAATTCCTATATCTCGGGCTAGGAAGGTCGAAATGAAATTTCACAAGATGTTGCAGATAGGAAACATAATTTAGTTTCTATGGTAAATGTTTCAGACCCCGAAGGTGAAACGGTGACATGTGGAAGTTCGTACAAGTTTTATATGTTGAACAGTCTTGAAAATACATCACCTTGAGAAACTTCGCATAAGTGTCACTTGGAGAAACTAATTATGCTCTAACCTACGTGGTTTGGAATAAGACACACCAAGATACTACAGGATGAAGTTTCAGACCTTGAGGGGCAGAAACTTCGGAGCTATAACAGAAACAAGATCAGTCATTTATGTAGAAGGTACTAGATAAAAACTAGGGCTTTATGTTCCTGGTACTTCCCTCAACCAATTAGTTGAAAAATGACGACCATAAAACTCACCCTAGGAGGGCGCATATTTCTATGGAAGAAGTTTCTCATTTTGTGGATTTTCAACTTTTGACCTAACACTACTATTAGGGAAAACTAGGGCATTAGATATTTTGCAATTCTGTTCACAGTTGTGGGAAAATGAGTATGTTGCTCAACTCGCCTTGAGAATACGCATATTTCTATCCAATCAGATCTGAGATATACCTAAGTTATAAAAAAAATTAGGGTTTCTCTATCAAACCCTACGTCCACCAGAAGCAACATTCTAGAAAAGCTTTCAAGCAAGCATCAAGTTGAAACAATCTCGTTGGTAATTTCTATCCTCTCTATTTCCGTTTGAGGTTCTCATTTTTTATCATGATGATAAGCAGTACCAAGCTTGAGAACAATCTTGAAAGAACCAATAACCTCTTGGCATGGAAGTATAGAATTCTTCTCATGCCTAAAGAAGCATGACCTAGAGAACTATGTCAAAGAAGAAGTTGCAGATCTAGAGGGAGATGAAGAGTCAAGACAAAGCAAAAGAAGGACTTAGTCAAAGACAAGAGGATTATTTTCACCTCCATTGGATCTCACATGTATCATCCTTGGATATCTTTAGTATGAAGGAAATAACATCAACAAAAAGGTGACATTGAGGAAACAACTTGTTGAAATATTGTAACTTCGAAGAATATTCTATATGTATTTTTTGTGGTCCTCGATGTTCCTACCGAGAGAATCACTTGTGTTTATTTATACCCCGATGTTTCTAATCGGGAGAAATAGTAAGAGTCATGAGGAAGTCCCCTCCGTTGTAAGTCGGGTCATTAGTACCCCAGTTGTGGTTACTCGAGCCTACAAGATTAAATTAGGATTACTCGAGCCTACATAACTCAATTAATTATTAAGTGAACGAAAGAATATAAATAGAGGTGAGGTGCTCCTCAGTTGAGACACACACACTCACTTGTGTAGAACATGAGAGAGAGAGAGAGAGAGAGAGAAAGAGTTGTGGCTGGAGAAGAAGGAGGATCAGTATTTTCGGTTTTACCTTTTATCTTTTTGGGGCATCTATATTGAGGAAGATTTTGCTGGGTTTTTCCCAAGATAAATCTGTGTTGTTCTTGTGATATTGTTTCTTTCAGTGATCCTGTTCATATTCTTTTGTTATGAAATTGAAATTAAATGTTGATGATATAGCTTAGCATATGGAATTTTAACATGGTACGAGAGCTAGCTTGAATAGGACATCTTTCACAAGGTGAAAAATCCCTCTCTCTCTCTCCCTAAAAGAAATTAGGGTTTCGGGAAAACTTTTGATTTTCGGAAAAATGCTTGCATAGAAATTTGTGCCCTCCCAGAGCGCATCTATTGAGCCTAGAATCAAGGTTTTTGGGTGAGAAAGTCTCTGGGAAAGTCAAACCCTAGTTTGACAGCTGCACCAAAAAACCGTTGAACCAGAAAACAACTGGAAGCTACATAAGCTGAATCTTACAAGTCTGATTTGGAAGGTGAAGACTTGAGATCTCCAGAAACCAAGCACACTAGTCAACTCACCTCAGTCAAGCGCATCTCCTGGTAAGTTCAGTTTCTCATTCCATAGAATTTCAATTTTTTGTGATTTTCTAACAAGATGGCCCCAAGCACTAAGCTTGAGGACAAGCTAGAAGGCATAGAGAATTTTCAAGCATGGAAATACAGGATTGGTCTCATTCTCCAAGAGAATGATCTTGATAAGTATATCAAGGAGGAAGTTGTAGAACCTGAAGAAGCTGAATCTAAGGAGAAGCACAAGAAGGATATGATTAAAGCACAAAGGATTATTGCTAACTCTATTAAGGAGGATTATTGCTAACTCTATGAAGGATCACTTGATCCCTCAAGTGTCATCCAAGAATAGTCCAAAAGAAATGTATGATTCCCTATCCAGAATGTATGAGGGTAGAAACATCAACATAAAGATGAATCTAAGAGCTCAACTGAAGAGCACCAAGATGAGTCATGGAGAATCCATCCAAGAATACTTCACAAGGGTTTCTCAGATCAAATAACAACTAGAAGCCATTGGAGACAAACTTGATGAAGATGAGATAGTTATGACTTCTCTCAATGGTCTCACTAGACCCTGGGAGTCGTTCATCCAGATGATGTGTTCCAGGAAGGAAAGCATTAATTTTGATGTAGTATGGGAAGATTGCATTCAAGAGGAGACTAGAGTGGCAAATAGAGAAGCCGTACTAAAGGAGGATGATCAAGCCCTAGCCACTCATACCAAGAGAAGAAGAAATCAACCCAACTTCAAGAATGGAAACAAGATGGAGTATCAAACTCCCAGGAAGTTCCAGAAGATAAGAGAAAGTCTCCCCGATAGGGACTACTCCGACTTTCAATGTTTTCATTGTGATAAGATAGGACACATTTCCAGAAATTGTCCTATGAAGAAACAAGAATATAAGAATAATATCAACAACAACAAAATACATCATGCTCACCTAGCTGAAGATGAGGATGAAGAAGAAGAGGAGGAAAGATCTCCAAGAAATAAAGCAAGAGAAGAAGATGCAGAAGAGTATGTACTATTCTCTGCACTCTCTGGGTCTATAACACCTGGAGAAGACACTTGGCTTATTAATAGTGGTGCTTCAAAGCACATGACGGGACAAAAGAAAACTATGTCCAAACTTGAAGAAAAGAGCTCTCCTCAAAAAGTATCCCTAGGATATGGCTATCAATATCTGATCAAAGGAGTTGGTGAAGCAAGCTACAAGCTTGATTCAGGAAATCCCCTAAAGATGAAGGAAGTATTGTATGTACCAGGTCTAAAGAAGAATCTAATTTCTATCTCAGCTTTAGATAAGAAAGGATTTATAGTTTCCTTCATAGATGGCCAAGTACTCATGTGGCCCAAAGGAAAGAAAATTGAAGATGCAGTTGTTATTGGTGAAGAAGAAGGAGGCTTGTATAAACTCAAGGGGCACTCAAAAACAACCTTTGTTCATGATTCCACTGATCCTAGTGAGCTATGGCATAGAAGGCTTGCTCACATAAATTACAAAGCACTACCTCATGTGAACAAATTAGTGATGGGATTACCAGACATGAAGATCAAACATGAAGGAATTTGCAAAGGATGCGCGAAAGGAAAGAATATCAAGAATCCATTTCTGAAGAGCGAAAAAAAAACAAAGGTATGTTAGAATTGATTCATTCAGATGTGTGTGGTCCAATGTCATCCACTTCTTTAAGTGGTTTTAAATATTACATTACATTTATTGATGATTATTCAAGAAATACATGGATATATTTCTTGAAAGCAAAGAGCGAAGTGTTTGAGAAGTTCAAGGAATTCAAAGCCTTGATAGAGAATCTATTAGACAAAAAGATCAAGACACTTCGATCAGACAATGGTGGAGAATACACTTCAAAAGATTTTGAATCCTTTTGAAAAGATGCTAGAATCAAGAGGGAACTAACTACTCCCTACAATCATCAACAAAATTGCGTTGTAGAAAGAAAGAACAGGACTATCATGGAAACAGTGAAGATAATGATATATGATCAAGATATTCCAATGCATCTATGGGCAGAAGCAGCTGGAACTATTGTATATGTACAGAATAGAATATCTCACAGTGCTCTTGGATTCAAGACTCTAGAAGAGATGTTCACAGGAAAAGAGCCTGAGGTAAGTCACCTCAAGACATTGGGTTGTCCAGTATATGTTCATATACCAAAAAGAAAAGAACGAAGTTGGACCCTTCTAGAAAGAAGGGAATATTTGTTGGATACTGTGAAGTGTCCAAAGCATTTAGAATTTACATTCCTAGATTCCATCACATGGAAATAAGTAGAGATGTAACATTTGATGAAGAAGCAACTCTCAAGAGATCCAGAAAATGTCAAGATGAAGAAGTATATGAGGAAGATGTACCTCCCAGAAATGTTGAGAATATATCCCTCCCTGAAGATGAAGTGACACAAGAACATGATATGGCAAAACCACAAGAACCTCCTATGGTAGATATGTCACGAAAGAGAAAGCCTGCTTGGGCAAGAGAAATTATACACGAAGCAGAAAGATATGGAGCTCTTGAAGGCTCCATAAGAGTAAGTAAGAAGCCCAAGAAATTTTCCAACTATGTAGCTTTGATGTGTGATCTTGTAGATCAAGAACCTAAAAACTACGAAGAAGTGGCACGGAAGAAAGAATGGGTAGAAGCAATGACTTATGAATACCAGTTAATAATGAGGAATGATGTATGGGATATAGTTCTGAAACCAGAAGGAAAGAGTGTAGTATCCTCCAAATGGATCTACAAGATAAAACATGTAGCTGACGGAAGTATCGAGAAGTATAAAGCAAGATTTGTGGCTAGAGGTTTCTCTCGGAAAGAGGGAATTGATTATGAAGAGACTTTTGCACCTATAGCATGGTATATGTCAATTAGAGCTATCATGGCACTTGCATCCATGATGAAGTGGGACTTACACCAGATGGATGTGAAGACAGCCTTCCTGAATGGTGTGATTGAAGAAGAAGTATACATAGAACAACCACAAGGATTTGAAGTTGAAGATAGACGTACTCACGCATGCAAGTTGAAGAAGGCCCTATATGGCCTGAAGCAAGCTCCCGAGCTTGGTATGGAAGGATAGATAGTTTCCTAATGAGCATGGGCTTTGCCAAGAGTAAAGTTGATCCTAACCTTTACCTCACGGTTATAGAAGATGAATCTGTCATACTATTACAATATGTGGATGATTTATTTCTAACAGGGAATGAGAAACAGATTGTGGAAAGCAAGAAGAAACTCACCGAAGAATTTGAAATGAAAGACCTTGGGTTAATGCATTACTTCCTAGGTCTGGAAGTATGGAAAAGTTCAGAAGGAATCTTTCTCAACCAGGGAAAGTATGTTGTAGAGATATTGAAAATATTCAATATGTTGGAATGCAAATCCATGGCCACACCCATGGATTCCAACCTGAAGTTATTAGTTGATGACTCATCAGAGTTAGTGGATGTGACTCAATACAAACAGATTATTGGGTCGTTGATGTATTTAACAAATACCAGACCAGACATTTGTTTTGTTGTGAACACCTTGAGTCAATATCTAGTTCAACCTAGACAGGTTCACCTGATAGCTGCAAAGCATGTGATGAGATATCTGAAAGGGACTATAGACTTTGGACTATACTATGATGGAAGCCATGAGTACAAACTGTATGGCTATACGGATGCATATTGGGCTGGAAGTGTATCAGATGGATGTTATAGTCTAGGGATGCTATGATTTCATGGTTTAGCAGGAAACAGTCCAGTGTTGCTCTTAGCATGGTTGAAGCTGATTTCAAGTTTATTCAACCTGGAATTAGATACTACCATTATTCTATGTGATAACCAAAGTTGTATAAAGATGAAATAGAACCCAGTGTTCCATGATAGATCGAAGCACATAGAAATCCAGTATTTCTACATTCGAGATATGATGCAGAAGAGAGCCATAAAGCTCCAGTATGTAAGTACTAATGAACAAGTTGTTGATGTGCTGACAAAGCCTCTGTCTCGGTTAAAGTTCGAACACTTTCATGACAAGCAGTGATGTTGTAGTGGGATTGTATCATCCCTAGACACTTGTCTTAAAGTGACCCGGTGACCTCGGTCCTCGAGAATGCAGAGGGATTGTATCATCCCGAGACATTTGTCTAGAATAGATTCGGTGACTTCGATCCTTGAGAATGTAGTAGGATTGTATCATCCTTGAACCTTGGTTCAAAATGGATCCAGTGACTTTGATCCTCGAGAATGTAGTAGGATTGTATCATCCTTGAACCTTGGTTTAGAATGGATATGGTGACTTCGGTACTCGAGAATGTGGTAGGATTGCATCATCCATGAACTTTTGTTCAGAATGGATCCGGTGACTTCGGTACTTGAGAATGTGGTAGGATTGTATCATTTGTGAACTTTTTTTCAGAATGGATCAAGTGACTTCGGTACTCGAGAATGTGGTAGGATTGTATCATCCGTGAACTTTTATTCAAAATGGATCCGGTGACTTTGGTACTGGAGAACGTGGTAGGATTGTATCATCCGTGAAATTTTGTTCAGAATGGATCCGGTGACTTCGGTACTCGAGAATGTGGTAGGATTGTATCATACGTGAAATTTTGTTCATAATGGATACGATGACTTCGGTACTCGAGAATGTGGTAGGATTGCATCATCCTTGGACTTAGTCCTAAAGTGATAGGGACTGATTATCCCGTAATTAAATCCAGTGACTTCAGTTGTCGAGAATGTGGTAGGATTGCATCATCCTTGGGCTTAGTCCTAAAGTGATAGGGACTGATTATCTCGTAATCAATTCGGTGGCTTCGGTTGTCAAGAATATGGTGGGATTGCATCATCCCTGGACTTTAAGTCCAAAAGTGATTCGAAGAATTTTGTCTTTGTACTGTGGATTGCAGGTTGTTGTTGATGATGATGATGTTCCTGATAGAAAGATCAAAGTGTAATGATGATGATGTTACTAATCGAAAGATCATAGTGTGATGATGATGATGTTACCGATCGAAAGATCAGAGTATGATGGTGATGAATGATGTTGATCAAAAGATCAGAATATGATGATGATGATGATGTTGATTGAAAGATCAGAATATGATGATGATGATGTTGTTGATCAAAAGGTCAAAGTGTTGATGATGATGTTGCTGATCGAAAGGTCAAAGTGCTGATGATGATGTTATCAATCGTGCAGTCAAAGTGTTGTTGTTGCTAACTATTGAAGATGAAGACTAAAGTACTGATGATGATGCTATCGGTCGAAGTGTTGTTGTTGTTGAAGATTGAAGATGAAGACTATATGATGTTGAAAAGCTTCCAATGATTTATAGATGTGTCAGCCTGATGATGTTTGATGATGTCCTCTCTCTCCTACTGTTGTTGTTGTTGATGTTGTTGTAGAATACCCTTCTCGTTAAGGGGGAGTGTTTAAATATTGTAACTTTGAAGAATATTCTATATGTATTTTTTGTGGTCCCCGATGTTCCTTCTGGGAGAATCACTTGTATTTATTTATACCTCGATGTTTCTAATTGGGATAAGTAGTAAGATTCATGAGGAAGTCCCCTCCATTGTAATTCAGGTCATTAGTACCCCAGTTGTGGTTACTCGAGCCTACAAGACTAAATTAGGATTACTGGAGCCTACATAACTGAATTACTTATTAAGTGAACGAAAGAATATAAATAGAGGTGAGGTGCTCCTCATTTGAGAAACACACACTCACTTGTGTAGCGCATGAGAGAGAGAGAGAGAGAAAGAGCTGTGGCTAGAGAAGAAGGAGGATCAGTCTTTTGGGTTTTACCTTTTATCTTTTTGGGGCATCTATATTGATGAAGCTTTTGCTGGGTTTTTCCCTTTAGGGTTTTCCCAGGATAAATCTTTGTTGTTCTTGTGATATTGTTTCTTTCAATGATCCTGTTTATATGCTTTTGTTATGAAATTGAAATTAAATGTTGATGATCTAGCTTAGTATATGGAATTTTAACACAACTAAAGAATGTGAAGATACACAACTCAGAGACCATGCAACCCCACTTCACAAGGTTTTCTCAAATCAAAGAGAAACTTGAAGTAGTCAAAGAGGAAGTGATATTATTATGACCACCTTGAATGGCCTCCCAAGATAATGGGACTCATTCATTTAAGGATTATGTGCAAGAAATAAGTTGATCTCTTTCAGAATACTATGGAAATAATGCACACAAGAAGAAGCTCGATTCATAACAAGAGGGGAGAAGATGGGAGAAACTATATATCAAGCTCTCACATTTCACTCCAAAATAAATCATAGAAAGAAGGAGAACCATCATCACAACAAAAGACAAAAGGAATTCAGAAGATATCCTTCCAACATTTGATGCTACACTTGTAATGATAAGGGACACTACTCTAGAGATGGTCCCAAAAATAGAGGCTTCTTCAAGAAGAAGTCAAATAAGAAAATACATCATGCTCACACCCCTGAATATTCCTCAAGTGATGAGGAAAATAAATTCTACTTGTGAAGACAAAGATCATACTCTTATCCATTTCAGTATTTGGATAAGAATGAATGAAATTAGTGACACTCAGAACCAATACATAGGTTCCCAGAATCAGTAGAAGGCTCTAGGACATAAGGATAAAGAATGAATCTACCAAACGAACAAATATAAGTATTTGAATTGTCTTTTCCTATATAGTCAGCTGTGTATATGACATTGTTTAGTTGTGTACATATTTATGAAATGTATTTTACATGATAGAATGTTTGAATAAATGAACAATATACTACTAATATGCATGTTATGGGTAAGTAACTTATGGTGCTATAAAACACTCCATTGCTACTTATCTAGAATGAAACCTCTTTGCTGACATATTGGGATTAGTGCACAATCTCAATAATGTTATGGTAGAGATGGAAGGCATTTAGAAAGTTTCTATGTATACGGGATATGGATGAATGTTGTATTGACTAAAATAGTTGCATGATTATATCTTCATTAGAGAA